>PVQA01000492.1:0-108255 GCA_002980515.1 Fusarium burgessii | reverse complement strand
AAAAAAAAAAAAATAAAAAAATCGTTTGTTGAACATGTGTAAACCGCATGTCAGTGGCTTATAAGTTATGGCTGAAGGCTCTGGGAAGAAAGTTCGGGTATGTTAAATGAGTCCCTGGTGGCTGATTAAAAAAGAGGGAAGAGACAACAAGCGTCTCAACAGTGAGGCTGAAGTCGGTACCCAAATGAGTTTGAAGCACAGGCATTGATGTTATCTTGAGATATCATCTCGTCTACATCATTCACGAACTTTAAAGGAGAGGATGCCTAATATGTAACTATTCCAGGACAGGAAATAACTTCATCCCAGCCTCTGAATTACACGTCGTCGTCTTTCTTGCTAGACTCCCAGTGTTACCCTGCCTTACAGGGTCCCTGAAGAAGGGTAATCTAGTGACAATACGGATCTAGATCCCGCTAGGGCCTATGTCTTTAAGACACAAGCTAATCGACTGTCTATTTGCTGAAAAAGTCAGACATATTGGGCATCTTCATCTCGTCTTGATATAATAGCACAAGCCACCTAAGATTCGTCAACCGGTATATTGGTTCGTAATGTCGATCCGCCAGGCTATCCATGCCACTCTCACAGTCAAGGTGTCATTCCGCTGTATCGTCCTTGTTTTTTTCGCCGCTCGGCTAGTATGGTCCAGCCAGACTGGCGGTATTGTCTGTGCTGTGCCAAAAGCCCTTGTCTACTGGCTAATATTTGGTGTCAACTACCGTGGCATCCGGCATTAAACCCATCAAATCCCTGATGATAATTGACTTCGATGGGAAATTGGACTCGACGTGTTTTGTTGTTGTTGGTCTCGATTTGTTTATGTCAAATGATACTAACATCAGGGACTTGGACAAGTTGTTTAGATGAAGCTGAGACACGATCATCAAATTGATTAATTGATCAAGGGGCCGGCCCGCGAAAAATAGGGAGAATCGCTCTTCAGATTTGTATAGATGGGACTGTCTTACTCAATGCAACTTCTTGGGTGTTTTAAGGTGAGCTAAGCAGAAATTGGGCCCATGCTTGCGAAGACTTGACATTTGAACCAGACAATTTCAAGCCTAGTCGAGCCCACTACTGCAGGAACACAGCAAAAGCAAAACAAGATGCATGCCCTGGCCCCAATTATCCACGCTCCTGCATAAGAGGACTTGGAATCAACAAATAACTTAGCCAAAAGGTTAGCGCCTTGTGTCCATCTAACGGCATTGCTGAGGTACATATCATATTCGATCGATGGCCCTCATTTGTCGGGCTGTGGATGACAATCCTGATGACGGCTCACTATGCTGTAATAATGCTGACAAATGCTGCTGCAGAGGAAAGCAAAATTAACTCGTGAAGTGACTGGCTGCGAGCGGAACCGCACTCATCGGCCATGGCTAGGACTAGCCCTGGATGTCCACGGATATTCTTGGTTCGGTCGTACAAAATTGTGTTGGACAACAGATGCTGTGGTACATAATAGACGGATCGGTGAGGAAGAGCTTCGCTTATTTCTCTGCAGCAATGGTTAGCACGACGAACTTACCGCTTCTTGAGCGTCATATCTGCATCTGATAAATGCTGGCGTTTGTCATTCGAGGGACAAGACAAACCCAGCAAAATAACCGCACCAACTCTCCTTCACGTGCAAGACTTGCATCAACCATTGGATTCTCAACCATGATATTGCTTGAGATGTGAGCCATCTTGACAATATCTGCAAGGGCAGCAAAAAGACATTTCTAAGGGGCCCAGGGGGGCTTGAGGTAGTTGAACAACAATAGAATGGCTTGTTTTCAGCAACCTGGCCCCCAGTCCCGAAACAAGAGCCCATGTTCTTCAGCTGGGCGAGGCTTGTTAGTGAATGATTCAACCCTTGTATTTCCGGGTTATCAAAAACTAGGAAAGTGGGATATCTATCGGATGTTTTGGCTAGAGGAACCAATCCCCCGTCTTTTATCGTTATGAGACACTGGTCTGGCAGCGATAAAGCTGGGGCCACACACAACCAACATGAGAACAAAAATCTTCAACATTTTTTGTCCCTTGTGGTTCTTATGCATAATGGCTTGTGATAATGTCGATTGATATATAACTTGTAAAAAGAAACGTTGATAGTGATGTGATAGTTTATGTGATCGGCATATACAAAAGATCGTGATCAGCCGAGCGACCGAGTTCACCGTTCCTACCAGAATTTCCGAAAAGTGTGCTGGGAGCTGCGACATGGCAGCTTCTACTTTCATTGGCCGTAGAGGATAAACGGCAGGGGTTGCCAGATTGAGACCAAGAGACACATGAGGATTTCTCCTCGTAGCGATATCGCGCTGTTAGAGTTTCTTGGCACTCAAAGAGCGAGAGGAAGAGAAGATAAGTCATGAGTACGTACTCTCAGGTAAATTACAATTGAGCTTAGACGACAGCAGTCTAATAATGGCAAATAATGACTCTGTTATAATGTAGCGGTATTTTTATTATTATTATAATGCGTAACTTAGGTGACAAGACTGAGTGAGGCCCGTCTATTCTTCCCTCATGAGATCGTGACCAGTCCTCTATCAAGCTAGGGCCGGCTTCTCAGCCCCTGATTCCGGATGGAGTCGTTGGAAACCCCAAATTCACAGGGTATAAGCACGGAGACAAGTCTGTAGTAAAGCAAATTGAGTCTTTTTTGTAAGCGTCATCATGTATGTGAATGTTGGTAGTCGGTTATACTTGTATACTATCCTTTTTATATTAGCTTACCTGACTCGGCTTACGTCTATATTTGTGAGGATAAGATCAAACTGCCGATGAACAACACATTGTGAGTCCGTGGGTTTTGTAAAACTGTTCTTTATTTAGGATAAAACAAAGTTTCTCCATCCACATTATCCACAAATACCGTGCGCCAAATATCGTTGCTACATGAGATAATTGATCGAGTTCGTAGGCTTAGCAGAGTCGCATCGTGTTGCGTTTAAAGCCGCATCGATGTCTTGGGCCCAATAGAGTTGAGGCTTAGTAGCATCACACCCATTTGTTGCGTGTGTGTGAATCTTTCTCGAGTAACACACGTATGAAATCCGTCATTCCTCGTTGTACTCTTACCAGAAAGGCCCATAGTTTAGTTCAACGGGTAAGCCGTTGAACTGGGTCCGAGCACCGAGTCTCACAACTGTAAGTTTATTTTATGCGTATACCAGATTCTTGGCCTTTTTCTCGGCAATTGTTTATGAGCAACAGATGCTCAAGAAACAATGCCGAGGTTGATGAAATCTGCACTGCTCTCAGCGAGTGATTGATTGTGATTCCTGGGCTGCCAAAGTTAAACACCAATTACTAGTGGGCTAATCCCGGACGGCCGTTTTGCAAGTTGACAAGGGTTCCCTGCCCCTGTCTCCTGTTGTGTCCTCTTCCTCTTCCCTAGTCCCCCTCTGCTCGCCTCGCTGAGTGGTCTTTGTCGTCCCTGTTCATGTTCCTCCCCAATAACAGTTCCACTATTGTTGCCCATGTTCTAAGGTCATGCCGTTCGCTGACTTGCTCTCTGTATGGGCGGTTGTGGGCTTGCCACAGTGTGTACCTGCATCTCTGGATCCATCGAATCGCATCGTTCGTGCCTTGATGTTCCTGTAATAAGAGTGTGGGCTTTTCGATACGATGCGATGTGCACTAGGCGCTTGCTTCAAGAGGTATCTTGGGTGAGCCAGCCATGACTATGATTGCATAGAAAGAGGCTTGAGATATGATGTCGAGTATCCCACTAGAGTTCAATGTTTCCCTTCAAGGACACCCAATTAGGAAAAGTTTATAGCCTCCTCCGTTTTCTTATCCTGGACTTGTTTAATTCTGGCCTCCGGGCTTCCCCTCCCTTGCATGGCTCTTGTCTTCGTGCCTGAGGTGGGTTTAGCTTACGATTGGATCCCCATAAGGCAGTCCAGTCCAGGACCTTCCCCAGTACGTGCAGACCACACAGTACCACACCATTCGATTTGAGGGCAGGTACGGTACTTTCATGGCACTTGCGTTTTGCTTGTGGTTGTGCTGGCTTACAAGTTCCTCCCACTCCCACCAGGGCCCTCCCCTTCTGTTACCGCTGCCGCTTCCTCTTCTCCTTGACAACCTAAACGTTCGTCTTTGTTGTTCTATTCTGTTTTGTTTGTATACGCGCCCTCTTCTGGCTCAACCGTTTTTCATTGCGCTGTCGCTCGCTCTTTCCTATACAGTCTATTTTGTAGGCTTCGGCTTCACCCTCACTCATTGACCCGAGTCGCTCTCTTCACTCGTCACTCTTTGTTGCTCACTACCTTACACTATACTTTCGCCGCCACCAACATCCTGTGGCTATTTCTACTTTCTGTTCTGGGCAACAAGTCGTTAACGTTACCGGACCACTTACTGTATGAGTTGATATTCGCGCCATATCAGACGGAACTTTTTGACTGAGCTGCGATCTACGTACGGCATCCAAGACGGGAACCCGCATTTCACATCCCACCTCCGGTCAGCCTCGGTCTGGGTTACACAATTTAAACGCACGAATACATGCCGCGCAATTCTTAAACGAGACTTTATCCTAAGATCATCCCCAAGCTCTGTCATACAAAGGTGTTCGAGTTACCGCCTGCATTTGAGCAGCACGGTACCCTACCTATGCCGCTCTGTTCTGCATCACACCCGCAGAAGCTTTCTACACCGACGCCTACCGTTTAGCTTACTGACTATAACGCATTGCCAAGTCATTAAACTGATTTGTATCTCGCCAATATGTCTTTTAGAGACTCGTTCATGACCCATAGTGGTACTCTAGAAGCGCTTCAGAGTCATCATGTACCATCACGAAGAACTCGCCCTCCGGATATTGACATAATGGCAGCTGAGGAGAATCGCGTACCTTTGAAAGCTGAAAAGGCAAGCAGAAGAGAATCGAGGTTAGGACTCAGAAGTTTATTCAGCCGATCAAAGACGCACTTGGCCAGCCCTGAGACGCCATCATCCTTTGGAAGCCGTACATCACTCCCTGAAACGAATCCTTATTTTCCAGCCCAACCCGATGCAGTGTTTGACGATATGCCATCGTCCCCTCGCAGCCCGCGACCTTTAGCTACCATGTTCGAAAGCCAGCAAAGCCCGCCAGCTCAACCACGACCCGTTGGTCTTGTGAGAGCTCAAGGGTCTGCCAAATCTGCACGGGGACCAATGTCAACATGGCACCCTCCACCTCTTTTCAAGGCATTTCCACAGGCTGTCAAACACATGACATTGCCTGCTACATCTCTGGCACCTGAAGCTATTCTACGCATGCACGAACGGCGAGCTAGCACACTACGTGACGAGAACGCCGAAGCACTAGATGCTGAAGGTGCTCCTACCGAAAAGGCCAAGGTTAAGAAGAAGCATCGTCGCAATACTTCTGGTCATTTCCCAAAGTTTGAATGGACAAACAAGATTTATGTTCTAGTGACATCTGGATATTTGTTGCAATATGCAGCAGAAGGCCCCTTTGACCGGTTGCCTGAAAGAATATTGCACCTCGGCAAAGATTCTGCAGCATTTGCTAGCGATGTGATCCCCGGCCGCCATTGGGTGATTCAGGTTTCTGCAGCTGCTGAGTCTGATGGAACATCAGCATCCGACTCTCGATCCTTATTCTCACGCTGGAACTTTCGTGCCACTGAACGACGCCACGTCTCCAACTTCCTCATGGTATTTGAAACTGCCGAAGACATGGAAGGCTGGATCTCAACATTGCGCCGTGAAATTGAGACTTTAGGGGGAAAGAAAACACTCACTGAGACAGGCAAACCCAAGGCCGAGGACGAAGTTGCACCTTTACGAGAGAAACCTAGTCAAAGAACTTTAGTAGTCAGAGACCCGAACCGGTTATCACGTATAGCAAGTTCGAGCTCTCAGAACCCTCAAAGCCCCGACAGCTTCCCTGATCCCCAGAAGCTAAAATGGCAAGGCCAGACACAGATCAACCGCTCAGTCACAAATATTGCCGAGTCTGAACCTACTGTCGATCAGCCCCTCGATGATATCTCGACGACAAATAGCTTCGTATCGCATGACGGTAGACAATTAGAAAGCTTGCGAGAGAACCCGAACCGCCTTTCGTTCATATCATCTGGACAAAGGACAGTCGTAACATCCGCCGGATCGTCGCCAGCGTCTTCACCAACAGTCGATACTTTCCCTGCAACTGCAGAGCAGAAGTCGTCATTGGAGGAGCCAAAAACTTCACCAGAGCCGAAGCCTAGGCCTAACGCTGCAGCTATCTTAGACCGAAGACAATCGATGCAAGTTCTCAGCCCCTTTGTTGAACTACAAGGAGGACCTATCAACCTACGGCCGCAGTCTAGCTATGGATCTGGCACAGCTGATTCAAAGGCACCCACCCCTAATTTCAGCGTGCCCAATTCGTCAAACAGGAGATATTCTTATGCAAAGACCATGGCCCAGGAATTCGGCATGGCTCCTCAGTCAGGGACCCTCGAGGTGCGATCTTTGGGTCGCCGAGCACCGCCGACGACTTTGCCAATCGCGCGTCCTTTATCGATGGTAGCTGATCAACCGTCCCCAATGGACGAAATCTATGAACGGCCAGTCACACGGCACGGAGACGAAACACAGTCAACCATGCCAGCAGAGGATGATTTACCGTCTCTGCCAAATATCCCTAATTCTTATGAAGTGACATCACGACGCTCGAGCCTTGTGCCAATAGAGGAGCCAACCATTGAAGTCAGCCGACCAGGCAGCTCCCGCCGACATTCAGACCTGCGCCAATGGCGCAAGTCCGAAAATCCTAATGTTTTGGGGCGTAACCTTGCAAGCTCAACTCGGCCCAGTCTCGAACAAAAGACACGTTCACGATCATCCGTTGCTGGAGCTGACGAGGCAGCCCGTCGTCGGGCTTCCCTGGATACGTATAGCGATGCACGAAGCGACAGCATGTCAGCCAAGGCTCGGTCACAAAGACGTGCAAGTATACAGTCAGTGCTGTCGGACCGGACATCTCAGTATAGTGCTTCAGGCGACCTTCCACCACCGATGGCGCCAGAGTCCCTGCCTCTACCTGCCCCTCCTCCCACAGTGCCTCTTCCTCCTATTCCTGCATCAGCGAGCAACCCTCTTTTGAGGCCTGATATGAACGGGAAGAGCCTTTTCGTCCGAAGGAGTATGCCTCAACTAAGCGAAGTGCCTCCTCCAGCGCCGCCACCAACCTGTGCGCTACCTCCTCTTCCACCCAAACTACAACTCAAGGCTTAAAGCCCTGATTCATCCAATATACCATTTCCTTGTTTTTCTTTCTCACGAACTTTGACGGAGCGTTTGATGCGGATTCCTTGATTACCCGAAACGACACAGGGCGTTTTGGAACACTATTGCTTGATTCTCTTTTATTTTGGGACAAAATTTCTCTTCTGGTCAACACTTGTAAAAATATAGAACGGTCGGGCTGGAAGGAGCATTTCCGGTTATGCGACCACGTCTTGGGATGATATCCATGTATAGGCGTACCAAAGGAAAGGACTATGGAAGGCTTCCAGTGGCCAATAGGTAGTAGCTATAGATGGCTATCTGACTATTCATAAAGATAAGTCTAATATTGTTTGGAAAGATATTGTCCCAGTTAAGACGTTGGTTATCAAAATGACAGTGCGGAAGACAATGACTTCGCGTAGAACAGCAAGTGACCACTAGCCTTATCATTTGACCATTTTCGCAGGACTATGATAAAATGAGACGCCTTTATCAAACACGAGCATGAAGATACCGGTTTAACGAAACGCCGTATAGAATCAAGAGCAGTTTTCATGTACTTGTATTATCAACCGTGGTAAGTTGCAACCTTTCCTTGAAACATGAAGGGTACTTGCTTACTTAGGTAGTACTTACCTGAATTCAGTAAGCCTGATGTACTGCATGCACCGCCTCTCCTGTGCTTTTTGCAGCCAATTACTAAAGATGTCATGCATGGTTGTATTGAATATGACCTCCATTCTGGACAGCTACTTTGCTCGCATTGCATGCTCGGCTCCTGCTTTCTGCCCAATCCTAGAAGCCAAAAGGAAGGAGGAGAGAGCAATCAGGCAGATTGGCGAGGAGCCCGTGAATGCCTGGCAGAGCGCCTTCCGTATATCGTCTTCTATATTTTCCCATCTTCTGCTGAGCCCTGTTTTCACCAGTCAAATCCTTTCCTTTCGCGTTTGTCTCGCTATCGTACTCCATAGTCTATCATCATTCTATCTCCTTCTATAAGTCTTCAATCGATATCCTCGATGCATGAGAAACTATCATGTGCTATTACGGCCAAATTCGATGGAGATGCGGCTATTGGGAATGGAGCCAGTTTCGCCAGCCGTGCATCAACCGGAACGCCAGCCATAAATGCGAATTAAAAAATAGTCTACGAGACTAGACAAGAAGATGGCGCTTGTAAGATATGCGGCGACATCGAGAAAAAAGCAGCGTCTTTACGACATGATGCAACGTGATCTACAGCGCTGGCAGAATGAGGGCAATCAAGCGCAAGCTGCAGCGATCGACCGGACGAGAGATGATCTGAATGATTTGCAGCAACAAATCGACCGCATAAAAGAGAGTCATGGCCAAACAGTCCAATCTCTTAATTCAGACAACAGTTCTGATTACCATTCAAAGGCTGGACCAAGTTTACAGCCGGCTTCGACTTCAGCTTCAACGCAGCCAAACGGTTCAAGCAGTATTTCGGGCGCAGAACCGGCAATGGGGCAGCTTCGGATTTCAGATTCAGCGGATTGTGTAACTTTTGCATACATGTCCAACGTATGTCTTGAGGCAGGAAAGCAACATGTCGTGGCCCAAATCCAGAGTGGGAGGACAAGTTCGTATCCAAGAAACTACGGTCTGTTGTACTGATGCACCTGATCCATGGAAGATATGCCCAGGGCAACCTTATTTTTTTCCAGAAACCGGATAACACCTTGGCTTGGTTCAGGGCTCAAGAGGACAGCTAAACAGGACGGCGGTCTATGGGTATTCATTTTGTGAAGCAAAAGACCATACGCTCATTACCTCGAGATGTTATGCAACGAATACTTGCTCGAGACCAACGATGTTTACAGGAGAAGACCCTTGAAGATGGATGGTATTCTGATCAAACCATGGTCCTAGACGAGACAATGTGTTCTTGAGCTTTACATGAGTTGTTTCACATATACACCCGGGACTATATGGGTTTGTATGGCTGATTATAGTTAATTCAATTTACGAAATGAAATTCTTGTTTGTAAGTTTATAGAAAACTTTCTGGGCTTACATGTAAAAGAGACTCTGACTGGTCTCCACTTTTCGACGAGGCCGTTGCGTACCATCCACATACCTCCCAATACCAGGCTTCAAACGTATAAGTTGTGTTGGTATTGGAATGAGGAACTATACATTCTAAAAATATTGTTTTAGTCTGATCGAAATGATGATGAGTAGTGGTCATCTATGTTTTTGATGGTTCGCGTCTCGGTAAATTCCCATTAAACGCGTACAGGGCTTGATATGGCGCTCAATTAGAAAAAAAGGACGGGGCTGGGGGGACGTGCAGCATCTTTAATGGATGAAATGCCGAGTTGGGTGCGTTGCGTCGCGCGTTGTCCCAACTACAACCAACAACCTCATTAATTTTTCAACTCTAAACCTCTCAATCTCAAGAGCTATACCCTTTTGCTCTTACGGTCTTATTGCCATGCTATTTCTAAACATATAATCAACTTAATATCAAACCCACCACACGAAACCACCAAAATGCCAGCCCTGCCGCCATCGTTAACAATACCCTCAGGGCACAATTTCCTCTCCGTCCGCCAAAATGACGACTCGAGCAGCTCTTTTACCGCCGTGCCAACAGCCTACAAGAGCACGGATAACTCCCTCGCTCCCGGTGTCGTCGCCGGTATCGTTCTCGGCTCCGTCGCTGGTTTTCTCCTCCTGCTCTACATCATCTACATGCTCCTCCACGGCGGTCCTGTCGTTAGAACAGTCGATGGCGCATCGACTGTTGTTTCTGGCGGACCTATGAGTACTGTCACGGGCGATACGTCAACCTACCTAAGTTTTCGAAGCAGAAGGGATCGAAGATCGAGGAATAGATCGCGAAGTAGGGCTACGTCTAGATCAAAGAGGACGAGATCTCGCACGACGGTGACTTCGAGGGACAGGAGTCGAAGAAGAACATCTCCTCTTGTAGGAGGAAGTCGTGCAGAGCGAATTATCGTTGATCCGCCGCCTGCGCCGCGCTTCGTTCAAGAGTCTACTATTTCCTCAGATAACGAGATTGTTGTTGAGGAGGAGCACAGTGTTTCTACACCTCCGCGACGGTCACGTCGGCATAGCCAGGATCGATATCGTCGGGAGCCGTTGATGGGAGAAGGGTATCGAAGGGATTACTCCCCGAGAGACTACTCGCCCAGGAGGGAGAGCAGACGGTATAGCCGAGATCGATAGATGAGGATAGTGATGAAAATTTGCGCATGTCATTTCGACATTTTATTACAATTACGACTTTACGACATGGTTTTGAACGTGGATTGAATAGATTGATGGCAGTATTGAATGGATGAGAAAGGATTTAGCACGATATAAGGTACGTACATTGGGAGAAGGAGTAATATTTACAAAGCAAACAGTGGAACAGAGGAACAGAGCTCAGAATGAGCGTCGAGTCTTTCCAATCGAGGCTATCACTCGACAATACCCGGATATCTTCGTAACTACCTGTATATAGACAAAAGATTTTCCATCAACTCACCACCTCCCGACTTTCACCTTTTCTGTAAGCGGTATGCCTGTTTCATGATATCTCATATCTACCCAGTTGCTCCATACCTCATAACTTGCCATGGTAGTAGGCAATAACCACCATCTTTGTTCTTTGACTTTCTCTCAATCATCCAATATCGACATCTACTTTTCAACATCAAAGCAAAAGGCATCATCTTCGCCTTCTGATGCACTTAAATATAACGAAATGCCTTCAAAGAGCCACCGATTCCCCTGAGCAGACTCGCGTCTGCAGATAAGCAAGCAAGAAAGCAAGCCAACACGCCGGCAGACAAAGACAGAAATAGATCCAACAAACATCCTTCTTACATGTTCATGCCGCCATCTTGACCCCCTCCTCCTTGAGGACCACCAAAGAAGAACGTGTCAAAAGGATTCATCTGCGGCGCTTCACTAAAGTCGTGATGAAGACCTTCCCAGTTCATGCTCAGTCCCATATCGAGCTGTGACTGATCCATGGCAGTGAAATCCCCATTCGAAGATGCACCAAGATTCTGGAGAAACTCCATCGTTTGCGCATCTGGATAGTCCTGTCCGTTGAATTGCTGCTGTCCACTATAGGATCCTCCGCCATTGGGCTGGGATGTCACTCGTCGAGGAATTGGCGAAGGAACCATTCCCGACTCTATAGGTGACCCATCTTGCTTATGACTAGAATCTGTAGGGCTTGGTCCACCTTGGCTTCGCGATTTGAGCAGATATCCCTCCGCTGATCGTGCCATTGGGGGTGATGGCTGCGCATTCCTGTCACCTGTCACAGACAACGTTGGAGAGGAAAGGGAGTCGGACAGCGACACATCAATCTGATAAGACGCCTGATCCGAGCCCTGAGCACGATGGCGCGCTTGAGCTGAGCTCATTGAGGAGTCGGGCGGTGTGTTCCATGCAGAACGTTGTCTTCGGGCCGCCGGGGCACCGAAACCGCCTGTTGAAGAGGCCATCTTAATGGTGGCCTTAGCTGTTCGATCGAACGCATCTCGGCACGTCTCGGCGGGAGGGCACTTGTCGATCATATCTGTGAGAACCGATTTGGCAGCGAGGATAGTAAAGTCCACTTCATCCATGCTCTAGATCCACTATTAGTATATTTCTCCGAGGACTCTGGTTTTCGTCAAAGCTTACCAGGCGACTTCGTACGATGGGCGAATGCCAGATAGCATAAAGGTACGAGATTCCCGCCATGAACAGGTGATGGGTCGAAAGATAGGTGTAGCTCACCAACCCACTGAGATGGAGCTGTCTATATATGCGAAGAATCTTTTGGCCTGCCTCTGCAACTTTAAGATAGATTCTGTCCTCGTCTTCACGAAGCTCTGCTTGAAACGCTGTCGGGCTGTTGACCTCGTTTGATGAGTTATACTCGCCTTCGAACATGGCGGGAACACTGAGGCTCTGACGATAGAGCATGATGATTGCCTGCCAATAATTAAGCTCTAGAAACTCGGTCGAGAACATGACACCAGTCTCTTGTCTTGACGGTGCCGATGTCTTCCACTGATATAGCCTTCGATCGATATCTATGCGCCATGAACGGAACGAGTCGAACTGCACCAAGAAGGGCGACGGGAGATGAATGTGCATATCCGGAAACTTGCCCTGCACACCTGCCTTAGCGATCTGGGCTTGGTTATACTGCAATACCTGCAGAATTTCCGATTGCAGCAGCCTCAAGCGGAAGTAATGGTGAGCTACATGCTTGTAGCTGGGTTGAATTTGATCTGATGGCGGATCTAGAAGCCCGGTCGGCGTAATATAGTCATCGTCCAACAAAGACGGGAATTCAGTTGTGATGACCTGATCGCTAACGCCAAATGGTCTTCCAACGCATGTGCTCACCAGGCGATCAAGAGAGTATGTGCACCACCATAATCGTCGTCTCATATCTCGAACCCATAATTTCTTTCCACGGTTCTGAGCTCCATTCTCTCGGGAACCAGAACCATCAGTCTGTTCACTTTCGTTAGGTATGGAATCAATTTCTCTATCATCCTCATAATGCAGGCCGAGATCAACTGCAAGCCGAACAGCAACACCAATAATGTACCTGGTCCATTGTCAATCAGGTGAGCCTCACACCACATACGATCAATCAGCACATACCAAAGTCCAGGGGGAACAGGGCGAAGCAGAGCAAAGTTTGCGAGAAGCAGTACGGCTTGCAGCACTTCTAACCCTCCTCCACTGTTGCTCAAACACGACTCCAGGTGCACGATGGCGCTCGCATGATACTCTTCAGGCTCACATCGACTCTTGTTGTCCGCACCAGCATCGCCGGATGAGTCGGATTTCACTGGCTCACCTACAATGACACCACAACCAATAGCGAAAACCATATTCAACAAATACAACTCCCGCGAGCCTCGCGCCGGGTTCTGGGTGGCATATATACGTTCAAATGTCTGCATAAACTCTCCTCTATGCAGAATTGGGATCTGAGGGTTCGAGTGTTCAAAATAGAGTCTCACAAGCCGCAAGCCGACTTCTTTGCTAGGGAAAGTTGCAGGCTTGATAGAGGGCCTGGTATGAAGGCCGAAGAACGAATCGCGTAGAGATGCTCCATTACCGCTCGGTTGCCGAGGATGCTTTGGATCATTGGTATTCGGTTGACCAGAAGATGAGTACTGAACCGCAGCATATACGACCCGAGCGAACGAGACACCAGACGCGGATGCCAAAGACCGAGGTTTCGATGGGCTCACGATGTTGAGGAACCCTGATTGGCCTGACTTTTTCTTAAGCGATTCCACCGCCTGACTCTGAGGCCTGCGGTCACCAGCTTCTGATGGTCCGGAGTAACCTGTTTCAGTGGCGGAATTAATACTAGCGGTGTCGGTGCCTATTCGAGAACATAATTCGAGATTTTCGGCTGGGGGAAAGGCGATATTATTGGCGCTGAGCAAGTTCTCGAGCTGCTCGACTCGGGTTTCGAGGTAGTAGACATAACTGCGCGCAAGGTTAACATTTGCTCCTTTATCTTCTCGAAACTTTGGTGGCGCGCGGTGTCGAGTTTGTGATCATCGCAAGATTACACGTCTGGACTGTCGCGCGCTCCCATTGCCTTATCATACCTGCGTGGGATTTCTTTCTTTGTAATAGGATCATAACCAACACAAGCGACCCCTGCCTTGGCGCAACTTGCGCAGCTTGGCAGCTTCTGATCGCAACGGTTTTTACGTAGGCGACAACGATTACAGGCACTGACGTTGCGAAAGTTACTGCTCTGGCCTGCCTTGGCCGCTACTGACGGAGATGCGGTAGTGGAAGATGCGGAAGCGCCATCGGCCTGGAGACGTTCACGATCACGATCACGGGGGCTTGGCTGTCCGTTACGCGGCGATTCATCGTCATTCGAGTCCTGTCGCTGACGCTTTGCGGGTTGCGAGCTCGGAGACGGAGGGCCACGCGCAGGCATTGTAACGGCCCGGCGGGCAACCGAAAATGGCGCCGATAAGTTTGCGACGGGGTCGGGAAGCGGCTCGGGCGGAGTGACGCAGATCAGCCGGAGAGAGCAATATCAAAGATTTCGGTCTTTTCTTGTCTTTGAATTGATTAATGATGGAGACGGAGAGTGGGTTTGAGCTTGCTTGAGCTTAGTCGGGACGGAGACGGGGGCGGAAGGTGGCAGGCGAAAGGCGGAACGGTAGATCGAGTGTTCCGGTCGGGACTAGCAATTAACGGCGGAGGATAAGGTAAGCGCAATTCCACAGTAACAGGAAGGAAGCTACTATGGATGGGTGGGATAAATGAGACAAAAAGGCAGGAGCTAGACAATTGAAGGATATGGATATGGCAGGAAGGGATCGACGAGCCGCTGTAGCCGCTAACGTTGTCAAAGCGTAAAGCGTTGTTAAGGATATTGTAGCTGATATCTGATGGTTTGGGGGTCACAGATATGGGAAGAGGGCAATATAATGAGATCCAATAGTTACCGAATTGCCTAAATCTTCCTTGGCCACTTAGAAATCAGTCAGTCAACAAGCAATTGCTCTTTTGTTGACTAGGTATTTGTTGTCTGCGGGGATCAACCAAGGTATCGTAGAGCTTGACCCATGACCCCCAAGAATAATGAATGATTCTGGGTCTGGCTTGTCAACGTCTTGAGTCGTGACTAATTTGGGGCCTGAACTAAGCGAAAATCAATGCAAGTGGTCCCTGAAAGAGGGGACCCTATCAATTGTACATGTCTGTCTCGTAGTATAAGAGAGAGGCAATATCTTAAGGTGGAGGTGACGGTGGTTGATGGCCGCTTCTGGATGAGTCTGTAATGATGATAATGGTCACGTTTGTTTCATGGAGAATGGAGACAAACAAGGATCCTGAATTTCTAATTGTAAGCAAGTAGAAATTTTCAACACGAATTATCCTCCGTGCAAGGATATAACAAGATGATTTCAGAAAGCTATATGTAAGACATAGTTCAATAGGTAGACAAAGACTCGATAACAATACATTATCTCAATTCTCAACTGGAAACAAGCCGCACGAAAAAGCAAAGAAGCCAAGTCCCTCTTCGTTGGCCAAAGTGCAAGTGTTGGCAATGCCCAGACAAGGGTCCTTCCAGATTTATCCCAGCTAAATTCTGTAGCGAGCAGGTGGGGGAAAGTCCAAATTTCTATGAATTGACCTCCCGCATTGGCTAACCTATTCCTTTTCAACCCAAGGAGAGGAAAAGCTGCCAGAAGTCGACTGCAAAATAAATCTGGAATTAATATTCTTGGCATGCAGCATCTTAAAAACGCCATGTTTATCATCCTGCCGATCCTCTACTGCAAACCAGACTTGCAAGTTTGAGGCGTATTATGACAACGAATCACCTTATCAGTACTTACTTACTTACTCTTGTCTTTTTTCCTTTCCTATTTTCTTGATGAAAGAACCATTCATCACGATGTCAGTCTTGTATCCGAAGTTGCCCGGCTTCATAACCGGTCCCTTTCATCCTTTTCTCAGCCTTCGCCGCCAGATACCCCATTGGGGCAATGACAGCGGCACAGCACATCTGTATACATGAGACACCCATTTTTTTCGGCTCTGACTTGGATGTTAATTGTGTGTGAGGAGAGAAGAAGAAGAAGAAGAAGCTAATACGGGCTTCAGCAGGGCTCCTCGAAGAGTCTATTATCTTATACACCTACTCATTAAAACACGTTCACTGAATATATCGCTGATCCGGCTCCGTCGACCTGAACCTCGTCTCTAGACCGGATCGAATGCAGCCTGGCGGTTGGCTGCATCATCACAACGCCAACGCCAACCAACATCTCCTCCGCTTCCCGATTTGAGATGCCGGTCACCGTATTCGTAAGTTGCACAGGTATGAATAAGCTCAACAACAAATTCCGAATTCCTGGTTCCCCGCTGTCTATTTCCTGCCTTAGCAATCTATACTCCATGTGTATTCTCAAGGCGGAAGCTGGACAGGTGGATGATCTACACTATAACCAACAACAATAGTCCTCCTACCACAGTTTATGACTGCCAAATCGCATATCTATCTTCTGTCGTTTGCCTTATTCAAAAGGGTGTACAAACATCGTCTTCACGTAGCAAGGGTTTATCCTGTCCATCATTCTTAGCCTCTCTCCACACCACCCAACATCGCTCCAAGCTCCAAGCATCCATCAGAGCGCACGAATAGACTGAAGCAGAAAATATTTGAATTGATTAAACTCATACGATTGCCACGATAACTCTTCAGCAAGTGCGATTCTTGACTGCAACCACACAAGTCTTCCTTTCCTCTTCCAAATTCGCCGCTACTGTCAATTCCCCGGCCATCATCAGATCATGGGTTACGTTTAGCAAGGGTACTGTTGCCCCTTTACCTGTCCTCTTTTCTCGATGCCTTTTGGGATACCGGCATACAAGCCAGTCTGCTAGCCTATATCCTTTATAGGAACTTTACATCCCGGCTGCCTGATACTACCTTGCGGTTGCACGGGATATATCACGAGGTCAATCACAAGGTCTAAAACGACTACATGCATACTCAGATATCTCGATTACTATGTGAAACTCTGTCATTTGTATCAAAATGAGATGCATTGGTGTCTTCTGCCGTGCCGTGTCCCGCTCTGCATTTTGACCGCCGCCGCTTGAGCTGCATATGTCAGCATATTAAGCATCACCATGTATGTATCTTCATGTCACTCAGGCACCGCGCAGAATGTAGCTGTATGCATATATCATTGTTCAATGAGACGGCAGTCTTGAAATTACTGCCACTAACACTATCCTTCGTTTCTTACACCGCCAGTTCGGCCCCGTGAGGTAGCCAGAACTGAAAATCGCAAACTCTTGAAAGTCTGAAAACAAACGCTACCGACATGCTCGAGGCCACCAATTAACCCGATACCGAAGAAGAAAAAAACGCCTTCTAAAACCTCCAGGGTCCTGTCGTCGACGATACGGCATGGGCTGGTGCCATTGGCCGTGTAGCAAAATCCATTACAAAAATATCCCAGTCCCAAAAATTGTCCTTCTACTTTGTCGTTGAATCCTTCCTTGAGTGAATCCATAGTCTATGTTTCGTGAAAAGAGTTCCCAAGTTCATCCGTCTTCTTTTTTTCCTCTTATGGTAAAACGCCTGTTCCATGCCCGATCGCTGTGTTGGAAGAAAAAGAAAAAGGGGGTATTTTTCGATATGGGCCTCGCATGTCCTTTATACAATTCATCCCTAAAAGAAATGACGCCAGATTGTTTCGATTCTTTGCTTGCTCGAAACATTCAAACTCCAGGTGAAAATCCAAGCCGTATGTTGTTGCCTCATGCTGATTGATTTCTTAAACACTGTCCTCTTCGTCGTAGTCGGTAAAAAGACCCTCATCCAGAAGAGGGTCTTCTTCGGGCATCGTATCCTCCTGAGGTCCGCCCTCAGTGATTTGGGAGCTGAGATATGCTCCAACAATGGTGACAAGTCCGCTGAACCACCAAGCCAATCCAGAGTATCCAGTCTGAAGACCCAAAGAGTAGAGCAGACCGGACAAGGTGGGGCCCAGAGCACGGCACAAGCTCGCAGTCGAAGCCGCAATACCGTTGATCGTTCCCAGAACCTGCTTGGATGGTGCTGAGTTGGCCAGCAGGATTGCGTTGCTGGGGTAAGCCATGGTGGAGAAGGTGCACTTCCAGATAACAAGGAGGTAGATAGCCGGCATCCTCATGGACTCGGGGAGGAGCACAAGGTAGGGAGTGACCAGGTAGAGCGCAAAGTACGAGAATGCGAGGATTCGGAAGAGGCGGAGAGATCCAAGTCGTCGAGTAACCGGCGGAACAATGAGATAGTTGGAGAAGAGTGAGTAGAGTCCCTGAACCGACATGATGAAACCGATCATCTTAGTCTCGAGGCCGAATCCATCAGTAAACTTGAAGGGAAGCTCATGAACAGGGTGTTCAGGTCGCTTGGTGCTCAGGAAAACGGGGAAAAGCTGGTCAAAGGTCATAGTGTGGCTGTAATATATGTTAGAGACTGCATTAAGCCGCCGATGAGGGTAAAACTTACAAGGCGAGAATGCCGTAAGAGATGATGTTCATGATGACAGGCTTGGTAAAAGTCTTGGGCTTTCGCACCACAACAGGTTCCAAGGGGGCCTCATTCAGGGATTGCGTGTCAGGCTGAGGAGCAAGTCGGGGCGAATTCTCTTGGCTGCGGTAAGCAGGCAGGGCCTCGTCAGAGTGGGCAGAGCCTGGGCGAACACTGGTCGAAAGATACTGAACGTTTTGCTTTCCACCAAGGAGAGCCTGCTTCTCGGGAGAGCGGCCTCGTCCATTGCACTTGGTCACTCCGCCAAACCAGCTGGCGAGGTAATCTCCGAGCTCACGTCCACGGTCTCGCTGAGCCTTCTTCTCAGCATGGGTCTCGTCCAGAAAGAGAAGTCCAATGATGACTCCGAAGAAAACGGTGGCGGCGCTGAAGAGGTTAGGAAGGAGGTAGGGATATCGGTCCCAGATGGTTCCACGAGCGAAGATCTCGGGGTAGCTGATGCATGGTCGTGCGAGAGCTCCTCCAATCATAGGTCCAACGATCGATCTAAAAAGGTAATTCAGTCAGCAAATGCTTTCAATAGCTGCATGAGAATGTTTGGCTTACCCAATGCTCCACACCATGGGCATGATAGTGTAAGCTCGGGCTGGATGAATGTTAGCCCAATTCGCATCTGACCTTCAGATTGAACTTACGTTGATGTTCCTTGACAGTAACAAGCTCGGCGACTGTTGTTTGAAGGACGCCAATGTTGCTGGGACATGTTAATTGAGTATTCTCATCAATTGTCCCGGAAAACATACCCATTGAGAAGACCCCCAAGAGCACGCGCAAAAAGAGCGACTGGCAGGCTGGGGGCGAAACCAAAAACCAAGACACTAAGAGCAGTTCCCAGCAGACCAAAGAGAAGTACTGGCTTGCGACCAATCTTATCGCTGAGTCGTCCCCAAAGAACTCCTGTCGAAAATTCGGCCAATGTGAAAGCGGAAGTGACCATGCCGGCATAAACTGAAATTTTGTTGGAATCGTCGGTGATGTTGAAATCTTGAATCATGTAGTAGATGTAGGGGAAAATAGACATGAAGGCAATCGGTTCGCATATTCTGCAGCAAGCTGCCAATTGTTAGACCCAGTGTCGCAAAAGTCATGTAAGTTGAGTTCCGTACCTAGAACAAACATTTGCTTTGCAGGAAATGGGGGAAGAGGTCTCTCATTGCGGCCAGCAGCCTCGCGGTTGGCCGCAGTCATTTGACGACTCCTCGCCATGTTTTCTAGTTGTGATCCTCCCGAAAAGTTTCGTTCTTTTCGTTCAATGGGTGTCCCTTGGTAAATATCTGTTGAAATTTTGGTGAAAATGGTGTCTCTAAGCTATTCGCAAGTCTGATCGATCCGTTTCGTAACGTCTAAGAGCATGAGACAAGTGACTTCGGTAGGTTGTAAGTGTCGTCGAGTAAGTAAGCGTGTAAGTGGTTTGAAGTAGATGTACAACCCAAGTAACAACAGATTGTATATGTTGATAAAGAACTCAAGCTGATTGAGAGATAGAAAAAGGACACAGAATAAGAATCAAGGTGGCGGAGGGAGAAGGGAGACTAATTAAAGGATTATAGAAGGTTCACGGAAGGAAAAGAGAAGGACCAAGATGGGGTGGATACACTTATAAGAAGTGTATGGAGTATGGAGAATGAGTACATAGGTAGGTATGAGGATGGAGTGTTGGTAGTGAAAGTGAGCAACACCCCTCACAGACTGGACTGACTGGGACTGGGGTACATGGACTTGTCACAATGATCATCTTCTGGAGCAGAATAGAATTAATTACTAGACCCGAAGCTTGGAACCAGCGGTGACATGAGCGCGCCAAATGGGCAAAGGGCAAATCTCCTGTCGTGTCTGCGCTTCGCTGTGCTGTAAGATGCGGCGAACGGCTAATTCTTGGGCACGACATGGGTAGTGGGGCTGGCTTCAGGGCTCAAAAAGCACCAGAAACCAACACCAGAAGAACACCACGGGCAGTGATCCTAGTTTGACAGGGTGGACTTGCTCTTGGGCCTTGAGCCTTGGGCTGCAGGGGCTGGGTCCCAGGGAGACGGAGACGCAGGAGCCCTGGAAGACTAAGCGTAGGTACCCAGCAAGTACTTCTGCAGGGGTATCCCTCTCTGTCTTTGTTTCCCCTGTAAGCCACTACGAGAGCCCACGGGGACGTGTGCCGAGCAAAACGCCATGGACTGACGGTTGGGTTCGAGCTTAATTGTTGGGTGCGAATGGAGCTGGAAGGGAAACCAAACCAGACCAGACCAGACAAAAAAAATGCTAATGCTAATGCGAATAGTGCCGTCCGTAACTGCACCCCGGTATTTCCGCTGTGGCTAAGCGCATGTCCGAGTGTTCCCTTTGGCCAAAAGTCCTGTCTTCCATGGACACATCACTGGTGTTTCGAAACTGGCTTATGCGTGCAAAACATCAGCAACCTGAAATACGGTCAACTGACTTCCATGTTATCGCATTGGCTGCATCAAACGACACTAACCCGCACAGCCGCTGTAAAAGACAGGACAACAGTGATGGGTTTAGGAGGCGGTGAACACAGTACAGTGAGTAATGAGCGACGGTCTCCCAGGCTCGTCACACGGAAATCATCCCCGGGGTCGCCTCAGCCTGGCTGTGGAGCGATAATGTTACTAGGGAAGACCTCCCGGAAGGGGACCACACCTCTTGCTCTTGGTGACGGGCAGAAAATAATGAGATTCCAGCGGAGCCGACTTCCATCAGTCAGTCATTCAGTCAGCAAGCACCACCAATTGTCATAGCACATGCCATGCCATGCCATGGGCCGTTGTTCTAGCCTTGGCGTTGCGGCGTGCGATTTTGATGCGGCGCCTAATGACGTCGATTTGGCTAGAACAGAAACAGATATCAATCCAGTGCCTGCTGTGATAGGAGTTGCGATGTTTTTGTTGTCTCTCTCATAGGTAGGTTGTTATTGTCGTTCCCCCACGTTCTCAGCCAACTCACCCCGTCAGTAGTAGGCAGGCGTAGGCATCCGCCCATCTTACATGGTATTTTCCCTGAATAGCATGCTGGTTTTGATGATGTGTTATTCGCTTGGTGTTTCTTTGTTCTTTTTTCTCACACCCACCGCCCGCCATTTGTTCCGGAAAGTCTGGAGCAAATATCTTATGCCGTACCTTGTAGCTCAAGTTGTATTTTCCAGAACGACGGAGAACATAGTCAGCAGACGACTTCCATGCATGAGGGAGTCATTCGGGATCTGCCTGCATTGCCAGCACCTTCGAGACACTGCAGCCTTGTCATACCTCTACCATGTTTCACTGCCCACTGCATACGAGCTGGAGAATGACGCGTAGGACGAGTACAAATTAAGTATCATGTTCTGATCGGTGTGCAAGCCAAAGTTACCGGGATGCCGTCCAAGAGCTTCGATTGTGATATCTTTAGATATTGCGAAAACGAGATGCAACTTGGAACATATCTCGTACTTGTCACGAGGTCAAGCTTACACAGGAGATTCTACCTCGGAACACGGAGTAGATGTTTCTTCTTGCATATCAGTCGGCCGAGAAAAGCTCAACTAGGCCGAAAAGCCTAGGTGTAAGTGATGCCAAGGTCGTAAGAATCTGTATGTAGAAGTTCTCGAGCCTACTTCGTGACCGATACGGACATCATCCCCAGTTGAACAGGGCTCTCACCTTGGAAGTTACAAGGTTCCCTGGCAGCGGCCCTCGTGAAAGCTTTCCGGCATGCAGTAACAAATGGAAATTCTCGACATGTTGCAACAATTTTTAATTTTTAATTTTTTCAAGCCTGACATAGGCGTGTCGTCCATCTGTCAGACACGTGGCTGACGTTGACCGTTCTGTACTAAAAATTTTGAATTTAGAGTCATTATGTCGGTCTGCTGTATCACCATCGAAAATTTTCCCCAGCTGCATTAACGTCATACAAGCCAGGCGCCAATAGAAGCACAAGACATATTACTCTGAAGTGGAAGCCATCTTTGACATCCCCGGAGCCCCATAAAGTAGGGTTAATAGAAGGGAGCTACCCACGGGTGAGCCAACAAGGGATTAAACATCGAGGTGTGAGATTTTGATCAGGAACCCGAGACATTGTCACCGCCATGCTACACCGGACCCTTCGCCTACGCTTGCACGTGGAGTAGCTGCTCCGGCGCGTAAGCCACAAATAGTGAGCCCAGCACGGAAGACGAAACTGGCGGTGTTGGGCTTGAAAATGCAGCAATTAATGCAGTGGTTTCAAGTCAGGGCTCTGAACCTTGAAACTGTAGGGGTACAGTCTCCCCGAGGCCCACGCTAATATCTGTAGCAGATGGATCTGACTCGACTTTGAGCTCGCTAGGGGATGGCAGAAAGCTCAAGACCTCAATCCTAAGTGACAAAAATACTTATGTAAGTTTAGGACAAACTTAGCAGGCTCTTTAATTAGTTTATTTTTATCACATAATTTTAGGTCCCAAGTCCTCTGACACCCCGAGGGCTCACTCAGTCAAATTGGCCCACTCGCACCCAACCCGCTGGGCCGTAAGCCCCGAGCAGCAAAAGACTGCCCGGGAGTGCAGCCGACTCCACAGATACAATTTAGATCGCCTTTAATTAGTCTGCAGGCAGCTTCGAAGCTGGATGCGGTCCTGTCAACCAGCATTTCTCACCACTCGGGAGTCGCCCTTTTGCTGCAGTCGTGTCTTTCTCCCATACATCGAATGTTGGCAATGAGACTTGGGACAAGGCTCGCAGTTGCACACTACCGGCCCCGGGGCGGTGCAAAGCGAAAGGTAAGGAAGGGCATCTTGACTTGACTTGTCAACTTCGTGTCAGGTCGCAGTCAAGGCCCGAGTTCGTCCTCACAAAGGCAAAGGAAGTGGCGAGAATCTAGGCCTGGGCCCCCCACTCAAAGCTCGCGGTTGGCTGTCACAGAAGCGGTATAGCACTGTATCACTCGCCTGTTTCACAGGCGCCCGCGGCTCCTTTTGATATGTATGCATGATGTGCAGTAGGTGATTGAAAATAGACTCCAATGGTTACCGACGACGTGGACGCTTTCATCCGCCTACCGAGTTGGTGTCAGATCCGCATTGCATAGATGCAAGTCAAGGACTGATGTTAGAGTGATTTGGTCGGTGAAGCCTGAGACATTCCTGACAGATTGTTTCTCCTCTTCCCTGATACCTAGTTTCACAGCTCTCACCACAACCCAGATTGAACAACCTCGGCTTCGCTCAAATCGTCGCCGCCCGCAGAAAAATAAAGTGTCGCGTCAGGCTTGGGTGAATTGCACATCCATTGTCGTCATCGTTCAAGCCTAGGCGCTTCCCAGCATCCAATAGCATTTTGTGCCTTTTCCATTTTGAATCCCTGTGAAATCCCGGAAGGTCTTCCTGGCTTCCGGCCTCGCTGAAGTGGATATAGAGCAGTTTACCGGTACAGCTTGGTATGCCGTGGGAGGTCTCGTGCTACCAAAAGACTACTTTTCTTGGAGCCTGTCGCATGGCGCCCCACTCAAGGGGAGAAGCCGAGTGGCCACAAGAAAAGAGCCGGACAAGCTGGCCTCAGGGGAAAAAGGGGGCGGCGGACAAGCGACCCGGTGGGCTGGGTTGATCTGATGCATCTCGTCGATTGTTCAAATGAGGTAGTCTCGGTAAAGAAGCCTCCCTTGTCGTAGACTACGCAATGACAGATGGGCTGGACTAACACCCTGGCCTGGTCCAAGGGAGAAAAGTGAGGCAGGCAAAAAGAGAAGGATGAGGAGCAGAAAAACCGAGTAGGGTGTGTTTCAGAAAAGCCGTGTGGACGATGCAAAACCCAGCAGGCCGGGTGGCCCGATCCAAACGAATCGCTGAAGGCAGGGAGTGCCAGATACGATGTAATGTCTTGGAATTCGCTATGGAGTATGTATCGCACATCCATCCATCCATCCATTATAGCGATGGTGCAGCTTTGAGCAAGGGACGGACATGCAGCCATTTGCATATGTGTATGTATGTATGCTGTTATGTTTGCAGCCGTATTGTCAGCATCTGCACGACGGTTGAAAACGCTCTGACGTCTCGGGCGTTGGTCTGCTCATGCTGACGCCGCTTTCGGACCAGCACCAAGATTGTGTGTATTTACTGCATGTGCAACAGCGGTGCTTGCTTGTGCTGGGGATTTGTCGATTGTTCCCTCAATCATGGAAGAAATGAGAGGATCCATCCGTCATCTCGTGTTGATTGCCATGACCCCGCAAGCCTTTCGGCGTCGACCGTACCGTCAGCTCTGAGGAAGCGCACGCACCCTCTGAACTCGACTTGACTTGCTTGGGGGAGTGCTTCCGGGGAACCTCAAGTGCCCTTGTCCTGGTACGGTTATGGTCGTGGACAGAAGCTGAACCTGTCGCAAGGGAGGGACAAGCAAGAGTGGGAAAACCTAGGCAATACCTGGAAGGAAGGGGGTCTGACCGCTGTTCGCCCCGGTTTTTGACAGAAATTCTCGAAGGTTTCGAAAAGGGGGCCAGGGTATGAATCTAGCGTGGGTTTGCGAACTCGAACGTGCGGGTGGGAAGAAGAAGAGGGTGGACCAATGGATACCTGAGGTCGACAAAGGCAAGGCCACGACGGGGTGAGTGTAGTGAGGGAGGAGCAAGAAAAAGCCAGTAATTTCAAATCTTCTTTCTTTTCTTTTGGGCTCTCTGCCTGTGTTGGCAATTGCTTTTGCTACTTACTAGGGATCCTGCGCTGTAAAGTAGGTAGGTAGGTAACAACTCAACTGTAGAAGTGAGGGCGGCTCTGGAACCCGTGATTTGCATATCCATCTCCATGAACGGGGAAGCGTGCTTTGAAGATCCGGACGAATTGGATTTGGACCATCCATCCCTTTTGACCGCAAGCAGAAGTTTCAGATACTACATTACGGTAGCTAACATATGTACATAGTCTACGTGGTAGCAGTAAATAAAATCGAGCAACTCTAACCGCGACACAACACGCCATGACAAGTTGATGATGATGACAATGAGGGGAAATATCAAATTATCAGGTGATGATACAGAGATTGGTCATAATTACTCCTCTGTCTTCTCTCATGGTTGTGTTTGTTGTTGTCCTCTCCACTATCCTCCTTGTTTTATGAGGAATCATCACCAATAAATCACAAACAAGTAATAAGCTGAGTCTAGATAGTGGAACCTCCCTCCCTCGCACGGCACGCGGGTAAAGCAAAATCTCAAGCCGGTTCAAATCATGACTAGGTAGACAAAAGCTTAAGCAATAATCGACAAGATTGTTGCCCAGTAAAGTTTCGTCTATCCCCTATAAATTTCACTGTATTTTTTTGTGTTAGAGCCTGAAAGCCAGTACTCCCTCCGCTCGGCCCCGCTTCTCGTTATCCGTCATGGTGATCGCTTGGCACCGTTGCGTTGATGACGTCCGTTCACGCCTCAGTGAGATGAGACCGCATTGACTTTTCGCGATATGATATGAGGGTTACACTCACTCAACTTTGAGTTTCTATGTTTTATTAGTAGCTCTCTTAGTCTGGAGATTTACAGTACAGTAGCGCTCAAATAATCTTCACAGATTAGCCATTCCCACATTGAATCTCAATCTCATTGTTGATCTCTAAAAAAAAAAAAAAAAAAAATTTTTTTTTTTTTCGCCCTCTATGAGAGACGTCCTGAAAAGAGTCCAGGCCAAACATACAGTAATCTCCCGTCTGCAGCCTTATTCACTAACCCGACTTCCCGTCCACGCCGCATAGTTCAAAAGCAAATACTACATACCTAACTAATAAATATATTAATAATATCGTCACGTACTTACGGAGCAAAAAACCAGGTTGTGCATCAGGCGACGTTGAACTCGGTGAAGATTAATAACCTCACCGACTTAGACCAGCCTAGACCTCAGAACAACTCACAGCATACATATTACACTTCCACTCTCACCACAAACGAGGCCTGCTTTATTACCCTTACCCTACTGCTAACCTTTACTCCCTAGATCCCCTGCTTGTCGATGCCCTGTCTGTCTTGCCTTGGTCTTTTTCCAGGTCCCTTGCTGTCGATCCATTTCTGAGCAACCCATGTTATTTTCTACTGCCTTGGCTTTGACTCAGATGCCTTGCCTTGCCTTGCCTTACCTTACCCTGCCCTAGTAGGGTAGACAGACACTGTATGATCTTCTGCTGCCAGTGCCAGACCAGACCAACAGCCCAAAATCATTCACCAACAGCGCTTGGATCTCACCGGCTCCCCGCATAAATCAACAACACCATGACTGAAAGCCGACGTTGTACAACAGGGGCTCTTTTCTCATAGTACACGGGCGTGCATGAGCGTGTTCGCTTAGAAAATCGGGGGACATACACTATTCTCAGTATTGTGTTGCGTTGCGATGCGATGCGATGCTCGCGCTCATGCTGCGTGCGGCGGTGACAGTACTGCATTGCTACAACCCAAAGACGAAAACGAGTTCACCTCCTCTTCCTCAGTTTACCTGCTTGCATGGCTGAGTGATTCGCCACATCTCGCTTCAATCATGCAGTCTCGCGTGTAAAGAGAAAAGAGTCGTCAGAATACGGACCATCCCTGGTCGTGAAGCCATTAATCCTAGGGCTCAGACACGGCACAGTCTCGCAGCCTACTACACCCTTGACAGACAGTCAGCAGCCATGCCTCTCGCGAGGTATGTATGTATGTATGTACGTATGCACATATTTCCATCCGTAACTGCATACACGGCAAGGTTGGTGGCTTTGTCGGAACTCATATGAGCGCCCTCAAGTTCGCTTCCCGTCTTATTCACTTCTTAACATGGTTCTCCTATGAATCCTTGGTTAAGTAAGACCAGATTCTTCCGTTTATAGCCCTGAGATTTACATGCTCCTTTTCGTGGTTGGCAAGTCAGACATAGGTCGTGAGGTAGTATTTACAACCTTCCCCTATAGGGTTCGTTGGTGACATATCACTAATACAGACCAGTCAGTGCTCCATGAAATTTCACGGGAATAAAATGTTTCAAATCTCTGATATACTGAAACAACCTCCCTTCCATAACAAACTTAAACCACCCTATGTTCAACCTCTCGAGTCCATATGCCAAGACCTAATCAACTCGTAACCCATCCTCTCAGGAGACGACAGCGATAGCTTACACCGACACTAACAACCGAGCACGGAAATAAAAGTCACATTATTCGAGGTTACACAAGGATTTGGATACGACTTCGCAGTGAGAATACGTATTTACAAGGATCGTTTACTATTTTGAGCCCTTAAAGGATCTCCCCCCCAACGGATCTCACTTCTTGGTATGCATCCAACGAAATCGAGAAACCGGGCCAAGGGATATTCGAGCCCCGTGCCGTTTAATCTGACGTATCTCAAAGTCTCACGTATCGGTGAGGATATCTTCTCGTGGTTTCAACGGCAAGGTTGCAAATTAGCAGGGTTGAAACGGGAATGCCAAGGGTACAACTATTGATATTCCTTTTCGACAAGGCATGTTCGCTTGGGTACAACTTCCGGACGTGTTATCTTGAAACAATTTGCAATGTGCTACCTACTGAGTCACATTATTCCCGGGATGTGTTTTTTTTTCCCTGAGGCGAAACTCCAACGGCCTGTTTGGATCGGTTGAGCGTAAGCAGGCTGCCTGGATACCGGATATCTAGATAATGAATCATGGTTGGGTTAATGCTGACCGCAAGTGATAGTGGTGAGTTGATGTTCATGCCATCTCGCATGTTTCTATAATCCGATGATTCCGGAGACAGTCTTTGTTCGTCATGTATGGTAAGCACAAGCCAAAGTTCTTCTCAGCCCCCAATTTCTTGTTATATTAGTTATGGATTCAGCTCCCATTTCATAGGAGAGTAACCGAGTTGGTTGCCTGTTGTGAGAATCCAACTCCCATTTAGGTGATCTGACCGTCGAGCGTCCCGATCCCGCGGTTCGGGAAATGCAAGAGAGAGGCAAAGTTATACTCAAACTGTATATTGAGTATGGATATCTTTTGGTGGTGTTGTCACGGGCCGATTACAGCCAACCAAGTATACGTCCGCAGGGTTATCATAGTTAAATTTGACAACCACAAGTTGGCTGAACAAAGAGAGTGTGGCTTGATTGTGATACGCATCGTGGTAATAGCCGTTTCTGAAGCGTCAAGAGTTGATTGGTAAAGCTAACAAGCGCGCGATAGAGGCGAACCAAAAGGAGATGATGCTGGGGTGACGGGACCTTCAAAGTCAATCGCTCCCTCTCGGTCTTGATCTCGCACTTGTAGTCTCACAATATCGAGCTAACACTAATCGACACCAACAGTCATTACAACCCCTGCTTGTGTAACCTGAACCTCTGTGCAACCATGAACTAGGAAGTAACCCATGCAAGGCGCCCATGTATGCATATTATTTGAGGCTGAAGGTTGGCATGTGAGCAGCCTGGTTCGACTATTGATGCAAGTCGCTGGTATTGTATCGCTTCGTAGTGCGAGGCAGGGGCATGATACTACTGCAGTGTAAATGTAAATGCAAAAGCAAAGGCCTTTGCTGTCGAGTCTATGTACCTCTCAAGTCTCACAACTTGCAGGCTCTGATTCGCCCAAGACAGTTCGCATCATGAGCTGTCACGGAGCATTCGTTGTAAGCGAGGGTGACGAGTACTGGACTCATGCTGATGTGATGTGATGCTACTCAATTTTTTCCAGGTTTAATGGTGATACCGTGGTATCATGAACAACAAGAGCGTTACCTTATCTTGCTCATGATCAGTTCGCCGATACTTGCTGCATCTGGCCAAGGTTGATAACATCCTTGAGAGGTCATGTACAGTCTCAAGTGCAGTCTGTAGCAGAGAATACCTAGGCTTCAGGTTCGTTCATGAATTGTGAATAAGAATAGCATCATAATAGATGGTTATCTAGTCTTTGAAGTGAACATTATCCTGTGGTTATGATAACTGTGATTGCTTATGGAACTGTTACATAGGCTACAGTATGGATAAATAACAGATTCACATAATCACACAGTACGTCCAGATTCTGGACCCAGGCATCCGTCATCAGTTAGGCACCACTCTCCAACTCTGGCTCCAAGGTTACGACATCACATCTTTTTCCTCTCTCAAACAGACCCCAGGAGAGCCACAATTCACCATCTCTCCCTAGCAACACCAGCCGAGGATCCATCAAGTATCGCACACGTATTCTCCGATTTGCTACTCGTACCACTTTACGTCTTCCCCACCATCGCCCACTTTCCGAACTTTCGCAATGGCTGGCAAGAAGGGTGAGAACACAAAGAAGGTCGCCGGCAACGCTCGCAAGGCCGAGGCCGCTGCCCAGAAGCAAGCTGCAAACGACGCTCGTCAAGAAGCTGCCGAGGAGGAGAAGTGGTCAAAGGGCGCAAAGAACAACTCCAAGAAGTGAGTACTAACGTCGCTTGGAGCCACAGTGACTGAGTTACTGACATGGAATATAGGGAGGCTCAGGCAGCGAAGGCCGCTGAAGCTGAGAAGAAGAAGGCTGAGAAAGCTGCTCTGCAGGCCGAAGACGACGCCAACACCCCTGGAAAGGCCCCCAAGAAGTCCAAGGCTCCTGTGAAGAAGTCACGCGGTCTTGACCTCTCGCAGCTCGACGACGATGATAAGCCCTCTGCCATCAGCGCATCCGGTATCGACAACGCTCTCGACGCTCTATCTCTGACAGGCGGCAAGGACGATAGCAAGGTTGACCGACATCCCGAACGCCGATACCCCGCCGCATATGCCAAGTACGAAGAGCGACGACTCGAAGAGATGAAGAAGGATGGCAGCGGTGTCGGTTTGCGCCTGGATCAGAGGAAGACCAGAATCAGGAAGGAGTTCGAGAAGCACCCGGACAACCCTTTCAACCAGGTTACGGCCTCATACAACGCTACGAGAGAGGACGTGGCGACGATCCGGGCACAGGAGAAGGCCAAGATCGAGCAGCGCCTCGGACACTAAACTGGTCTTTGTTTTCTTTATTGGCATTGCGGGATATCATCATGAGAGGAGAGGGTTTAAAAGTTTCATGACGGAGTACTTGCTTGGGAATAGACGAGGGCTAGCATCTGCAACTTATAGCGGCTGATGTTGCTACGAATTACGATTACAAGTCTATAGTGATGTACTCTGAGAAAACAGGATTTGAATAGACAAATATTTCTCATTCATATTTTCGGCACCTTGATATCACGATTACCCCACTGGCATGAGGGACCCCGCGATTAGCCCATGGCAGAATCTGCGGGTGTAGGGTAGCGATCGAACTTTCATGACATGGGTTCTAGAGCTGTCATGATGTATATCAAAGCATGCCTAGGTTTCCAAGGCTTTGCATTAACATTAGCATTAATTGACTAGGTACAAAGTGTACTCGATAAGAGCAATGCCTCGGTTCATAACGGTTATGGTTGTCTAAAACTTTGAGCGCATGAATACATGACCCCACCATGTTGTAGTTGTAAGCCTCACCGCCTGCCAGACGGGATAGCTTCAGCAACTCTCACTTAAGCTTGGGTATATCTAACAACCATAAATAAATGCGACACGATCTTCAAAGCCAACTACTTCACCTATGCCTATACTCCCCATTTGATACAACTCCACGATACACAACATCTTAGATACGCGATCACAACTGTATCACTAATGCCGCCTTTCCGTAATATGAGCGCATTGCCGTCGCTACGCAAACAGCAGCTTCTCTCCGAATTGTCCGTCCTCTACCAAATTATATGATGTACTGGGTTAACATATGAACTTAAGCGCTGGACTCAAGCAAGCATGCCCTGAAGGGATATTTGTTAGTCTCACCCCTGGAGATGCCACACTCTGGTCTGGCGTACTCTTCGTTCGTAAAGGTAATTGACACTCGACCACTGCCTCAACGCTCTACCCCATCCGTTATACTGACCTTGCGATCCCAACAGGTCCCTATTGTCCTGCCATACTCAGATTCCAAATATCTTTCCCAGACTCGTATCCTCAACTCCCACCTCTCGTCGTCTTCTCAACAGACATGTTCCATCCTCTCATCACACCCCTAACGACATACATGTACACAACCGACATCCAAGAAAGCGGTACAGTGAGCGCATCAGACCAGGAACGATTACCACCAGGAGGCTTCAGTCTGCGCCATGGTTTCCCTGACTGGTTCGGACGAGGGAGAAGGAGTATGGTGGAAGCGAAACAGGCACCTGTGGCGAGTCCTGGTGGTGGGACAGCTAGCAACTCGACGGCATCAGCTGCTCCAGCCTCGGGAATGCCTTCGTACATGCGCACAGGCCAGAAGAGTGTTTCGGCTTATGAGGTCTTGCACTATATCCGTAGTGCGTTTGATACCGAGGAAGTTCTGGATTCAGTACCCATCGCGGCAGCAGGGAACCCGGGAGCTTGGCACGCTTGGAGAACACATCGCAAAGCGACGGGAAAGCTCGTGGAAGACGAACAGGCGGATGGAGAGTCTAAAACCGATGAGATAATCGAGAGTGGTGCAGCGAGCGTAAAATCTGCGTCATCTACAGCTACACCCAGGCGACCTGGAGAATGGAATTGGGATGGAGTCTGGGAGGATAGAGTCAAGAAGAATGTTTCTGCAAGCCTATCAGAGCCGGTGCTCTACGGCGAGAGTAAGACTTCAGATGACCTGGCAAGTCTTTGTGTGTCCCAATTCGACTTATGAACCCTACTGATTCTATTTAGATCAAGTTTCTCGCAATGGAGGACACCGACATCGATTCAGTTAAGGAGAACCTGCGCCGAACACTTGGACAAACCACATAAACTTGAGACTCTCGATTTATCTCTTTAATGACTGCCTTGCCTATGGCGAAGCAGCTGAGACGGTAGCTACTGCTCTGGAGAGCATTGTTCCGGCGGCAGACCAATGACTCTGTCTCTGCATCTCATACTTGCCTTACCTAAACCTTAAGTAGCATAGCATGTCCTCATGTTTTCCTCTGTTGGCTCAAATAGCAAGAGCCACTCTGATACCCCTAAAGAGCCTACCTACTAACCTAAACTTCCCTGGTGCTTCATCCATGTCCATTAATTGAATGTCAATCAAGAATGTACATTTCGCATCAAAATTGTCTTTTACATCATTGTATGCATAAAGCATGCTAGAGCTGCATTTCAGAATTTTGATCACCCCGAACATTCTTGCAAGCAAGCTTACATCAGTTACGGAATCATATATGACCTCTGATAAGAACGGAACGCCTACGGTTACAAACCAGAAGGCCCTGTTAGAACCGCTAGAGGCCTAGCTGTAGGCTCATCGGCGAGAATCCGCCTTGAAAGTGCACCGGACGTAGGCATTATCGAAAAAGATTAGTCTCAACCCTAAGGCTCCAATGTACGCCGCAATGTCGAATCCGAACTATGAAGATTTGCCCCAGGGAGAACCTGACGCCTATGGCCACAGCTTTATCTACGAAAAGCCGAGTCCATTGAGGATTGTGAAATGTAATAGAAAAGTTACGAAGCGGTTTACAGCAGACCATCCCAAACACGATAGCTCCAAACACAGGCAGACCGTTCAGGGGGACGGGTCACTTACAGTCGCCAAGAGGCGAAGGATCAACCCAGAACAAGCAGCTGCAGACAAAGAGAACTCAAGATTCACACATCAAGACCAGGGTCTGATAGCAAAGGGTCGTCAAACTTTGGGTGAGGCCAAATGCTAGGTGCAGCATGACGATAGTCCACCTCACCGTTCAGAGGCTACGCCTTCGCCCCAGCCGTCGGTCAAGAAAACAAGGCAAACACGCCCAAGGGGTCTGTTGGGACGAGACGAAGTGTTTTCCTCCTCGACATCAAGTACACTACCTGCGGCGTATAATCTACGGCGTCCAGTCAAGATCCGCCCACCGCTGGCCAGTATATACGACAGGGCTTCTATGTTTAATGCAGAGTCACCGCCAATATTTTATGCAACAGGCCGAGAAGAGGGTTCACCACTGTTTAGCAGAAGTCCATCCGGGGCACTGACGGAGAGGTCCAACGCACTGCAGCGGCCAAGACCAGAGCATTGCTTGACACCACACGTCAGTATCACGCCCGAGGTGAAAGCCATTGAAAGAGGATGCCACATGTTTTGGGTGGCTATCGAGATCTCGACTAAACCTTGGACTGGTCCTAAGACGAAAGATCAACCAGGAACCCGCTAGGAGCGACCAGAGCTGTTCATGGATCTTGCCGGTATGAGCCAATGTGACCAGAAGAGTACGCATGAAGGTCTTGTTCTTGCACAACCAAGTACTGACGGCATCATAGGGGAGGGTTTTAGCGGAAATAATGGCCTATTCGATTTGAGCGTTCAAATTCTGCCGACGGAAGAATCTTCGATTATTCGCGTTCTTCAGGAACAGTCCTTCCCAGTGTAAGTGTGAACGAGATGACGAGATTGCCACGCTGGTCAAGGCGCATGCTGATTCACCAATAGCCACCGCTTGGACTCCGGATCGAGCATCTTTCTTCTAGCTCAAGTAGAAGTCCATGTCTCAAGGGGCATTCGAAGGTGCAGACAGGCGTGTGCGCGATCAGAATCGGACAACTTGATAGAAGCGCTTAAGGAGGAGCTGGGCGATTCTGCTGTGAGCTACATGACCGTGCGGCTGTCATATCGTAACCCGGCGATTCCCATGTGTCAAGATATGGGAATTGTGGAGGATGAAATGTTCAGCATACACAGCAAGATTGAGACGGTAGCCACAGCATCCGTGAAACTCCACAATGCCATGTCGCTTTGGTCTCCCCCTCCGGTGTCAAGATCCAATCCACTATTGTCTCTTGTAGAGAGGCACTTGGGGGCCACAAACGCAAGGAAGGTAATGGCACAGATTGATGCAGCAGATTACGAGCTCAAAGACCCAGAACAAACGTATTGTTTGTCACAGAAACAACTGAAAGACGTTGATTCTTGGACACACATCAAGCCCACTTGGAATCACATCCCTACGCCTCTGATTCCTCTCAGAAAGGCAAGCCTTCAGCGAGGCTGCACCGAAGCCGATCTCGATGATACAGAAACGTATCCCCAATCTCATCAGAGATTGAGACAGGGGTCATCCAGATGTGGCAGTTATGCATCAACTTGCCTTTCGAGGCAGGGTCGCGAAGGTCTGCTGGGGCCGAGATCCTTTAGGGGCGCGGGGGTGGATAGTTCACCCCTTACACGGCCGAAAGAAGGGACGAGCCAAGATGGAATTTATGTTTCTGCTAATCAAGGCCGAAGAACCTTTTCTGGCAAATCTGGCAGCGGCACATTATGGAAGAAGCGGCCACTCGGAGCTGAGACCCTCAGAGGCATCTTCCCCCTGATGGCAGGCTTGTCCATAACGACACGGGATCAGGAAAACGAATGCGAGCCGCGGGAAGTGGAGGAATCTCGAGCATCACCAGCGCGTAGCAGAGGCAAAAAAGATGCAAGCAGATGGGCATGGGCGACATGGTTCTAGACTAGACCAGGTAGTAGACGAAATGGAGAAACCGTGCACGTAGTGATATTCGCATGTTTTTGTTGGATTGTCTACGAAGAAAGCGTAGTTGCTACTTTTACTAAAGCTCGTCTTTCCAGGGGATAGAGATCTGAGCACCCTTTCGTGCAACAGTCAAAGCGGCTGCTTGATTGGCCGCCGCGACAGCTGCTTCAATATCAAATTGGCCATCTTTGGCGGCTACAACGGCCAGGGCGTAAGAACCAACAAAGGTGTCACCCGCGGCCGTGGTGTCCACTACGGTCGTCTTAGTTGCAGGAAGCAATGCGCTCTGGCCTTGCTTGTTGACAAAATAGACACCACGTCCTCCGAGGGTAATGATGACATTGTGGACTCCGCGGTCAATGAAGATACGGCCCACGCGATTCAAACCTTGAAGGTCATCAAGCTCAGACTCGGCACAATCTGCAAGAATGGCGGCCTCGGTCTCATTAACGACAAGATGGGCCAGCCCATCATAGGCATCCACAGGCAAGGGTTGAGCCGGTGCTGGGTTTAGAAGGACAGGAACGCTGTCCTTCTTGGCAGCTTTTAAAGCCTGCATGACAGTATCGAAAGGAATTTCGAGCTGCATGATCAAAAGGTCAGGGCGGGGACCAGGAAGGGTCTCAAACTCAGCGGGCTGAAGAGAGTGATTGGCCTCAGGTGATAGGATAATGCGGTTCTGACCAGAAGGCTCATCCACGATAATGATAGCCAGACCAGACTTCTGGTCTTGACGTATGGCTACCGCATCGACAGCAACGCCAAAAGAGCGAAGGCTGTCAAGCAAGAGGGTGCCATAAGGATCGGCGCCAACAGCACCCACCATAGAGACGACGGCCGAAGGATTGGACAGGTCAGAGTCGCGAGAGAGCTTGCCACAAGCAACAGCTTGGTTAGCGCCTTTGCCGCCTGGCGAAGTGTTGAAATGGTTTGAAGTGAGGGTTTCACCAGGAAGGGGATGATGTGGGACATAGGAGACAAGATCCATGTTGAGAGAGCCCAGGATTGTAATGTGTGGAGTGCTAGCGTGAGAAGCCATCTTGGAGGTGGGTGCTAAATGGATTGTTGCAGCTGAATTGAGGGTTGGTCCTGCTTTGCAATATGATGCTGTACGTGTCCGTCTTTATGTCGTAACTATGCCGTAGAGGATGTTGTTGAATTGTCACGTCAGGGGTGAGTCTCAACAGCCGATGACCCGAGTGTCTGTAGCGTCAGGTTGAGGCCGAGCGCAAAAGTAATACTGAAACAAGTCTCGTTTATTTGCTTCTTTGAGTGATTATGCACAAGGGTATGCCGGGCAGGCTGCAAAGTTTAGATAATCTGTTCAGATATTGACACGTTTGTGGTGAAGTTGTTAACTTGAGCTGTTGTTGTCGAGACTTGAGTCATGTGGAAAAGATGGATCCCCGTCTGCCCGAGGACGGTTAGAGAGCCTGAGAGCGGAGGGGCATGTGCAAGTGGAAGGTGGAAGTCATCAAGTTTGGTGGGGTTGTCTTGTGCTGCCTTCCTTGTCCACAAACAATTTGTTTATAGGTGGGCAGTTGTGATGGGGGCTGTTTTAAATTGATTCTGGAACTGTTTCTTCCAATCTTATTTTCAGCGTATTTGGTTTCCGACAATTATCGTGGCGCGTATCTTCCTCTCCCGTCTTGAGAACATACCTTATTATGAACAAGTATACCATAGGTACTTAGGCGTGGTCTCTAAGTGCATAAGTATTCAAGTCAAGTGCCGGCTCCTTACTTTTAGCGTCGGTATTGAGCCACATTGTCACGCGCATCCTCTAGCTATCAGCCGCGGACCCTTAGCTCAACAAGTACATGAATCAGTTCGACAACGACCTTGTACAGCGCTGCGGCAACTAATTGCTTAGCTTAAAAGCAAACTCCTGTAGTTCCTTGCTAGTTTAGCGGACCCTACTCTAATCTTGGTTTTTTTCTTCCTTTTTTTTTTTTTTTTTCGTTTAGTCAACGGGATGGTGGGCTTTGGCTCCTAGGGGCTGAAGCTCAGGTAGCGCTGGCAAACAGCTAGGATCTGGGCCCGAAGGAACGGAACCGAGGTTAATAGAGGGAACGAAATCAGCCAATGGTATCATGGAAACTGCCTCGCTACGACCAGAGGTGATAACAATCGCGACAACAAGACAAACAAACATTTGCATTGTGTGAGCTGGCACTGGGGGAGCAAGCCAACATACCTCAGCCTAAATAAAATATCCACAAACTGCGTCATATCATCGGCTAAGAACTTTCTGCAGTAACATGGCAGCCAAGTACGTTTTGGAAGTTGGTGGTAATGTTGAAGATCACAGCTCGGAAGCTATAACCACTTTTACACCCATGAACACCCTTCAAGTTCCATCATTCGTTCAACGGGGGATAAAGGATTGTCAGAGAGTGGGGGCGGGAAAGTAGATCAACTCTGTAAATTCTCATTGACGAGAAGCTTATTCCTCTCCCCTTCACTGATGAATGGCTGTTCAACCGTTGCAATTCTGTTGGTTCCAGTAATGATAGATCAGAAATGATTTAGTCGCAGTCGCTTCTGGAGGATGTCACACATTTCAAAGCATGCGTTGCCTGACCAGCCCCTACCTAGACAAAATGAAATCGAGTTTGTTTGCTTTCTTTGAACGGGGGAACTTACACTTCCCTGATCATCCTTGGTTTACTTTCTAATTTCTTAGCTATTAGCCTTATCTCTAGCGATGGGTCAGTGGTGGGTGAAACATGAGATATACAAGGAAGGAAAGCAGATGGAAGTTGTTCGACTCGAATAGTTCATAGTTGCTCCGTCCTTATTGGGAATATGACTGACGTGATGATTCAGTGAAGTAGCCGTCAGTAGCTGAGCACCTGTCTCCATTCTTAACTTCTCCTTTAATTGCTAGTCTCCAAAGTAATTCTCGTCTCTCCAACACAGGTCAAGCTCAACCTCACTTAACCAAAACCTGAGTCATGATAGAGCACTGCTCATTCCAGGCTCTTTCTGGGCTGGCGCTTGCCTTTGTCACCATTTTGTTGCTTGCATGGGCCCATTGGCACTCTCAACCTGTGCTCCCGCTGCCGCCTGGACCGCCTTCTGAGTTTCTCCTGGGTCATTCCCGTGTAATACCCAAAGAGATTGCAGCTGCAGTATACGCGAAATGGTCAAGAGATTACAGTGAGTTTATCTTTGTTTACATCAAGATCATCAATTCACCCTTGACGCTGCATTCGACAGACTCAGATATCATACATGTCAGATCCTTGGGCCGCTCTACAGTCGTTCTCAATAGTGCAGAGGTAGCAAGGGATATTTTGGAGAAGAAAGGCGCCAACTTTTGTGACAGGCCGCGATTTACGCTACTGGAAGTGTAAGCCAGAACCTCTGCTTCCTTTAAAACACAGCGTCACCTGGATACTTAACTTATCTGAACATTTGATAGTATGGGATGGGGAAAGACTCTGACTTTTCTTCCATATGGAGAACACTGGCAAATGCACAGAAAATTGCTCCAGACCTCGTTCAGCAACACAAATGTCCATCAATGGCACAATCTGCAGAGAAAGGAAGCCCGACGAACGATTCGAAATATACTAAAGAAGCCTGATTCATGGGAGACGTCTTTACGCCGGCTTGCCGTTGCTATTGTCTTGCAGGTGAGCTACGGCACCGAAGTGCTCAAAGACGATGACCCATACATTCAAATCGCCAACGACGCCATGTACGCCACTGGTAATGGAGGAGTTCCGGCAAATAGTATTGTTGACCTAGTTCCGTTTGGTACGGAATATCGACCCTAAATCTTAAGAAAGCTGTACTAATGAGCCCGTCTAGTTCGGTATTTCCCCGATTGCATTGTCCGCGATTGGTCCTTGCGGTTCGCCCGACAATGGCGCTGGGCTATTAAGAAGCTTCACGATGTCCCATTTGATGCAGCACGGGCTGAATATGTGAGTGATGGGTAGTGGGTGGACTTTGGGAAATGCCCCAAGAACAACACCACTTCTTTCATATAACTGACTTCCCTCGTGCGTCATAAGGGTGATGATTACGAAAATACGTCTCTCGCACACCAACTCCTACGTGAGCACAAGTATAATAAATCTCATGGCCATGAACAGCGATGGTCACTCGATGATATCAAAGGTGCTGCAGGGGCGGTTTTTATTGCAGGAGCAGATACGGTGAGTCAGCATCAACCACAGTTGATTTTTGAAAGCTGAGACCTTGCCTTCCAGACATGGGCTACATGTGTAATCTTTATTCTCAACATGGTTCTTCACCCCGAAATACAGAAGAAGGCTCAGAAGGAGCTTGATGTGGTGGTTGGGTCTGACAGGCTGCCTGAATTCTCGGACCGGCCGTCTCTGACGTATATCGAGCATATTGTTCAAGAGATTTATCGGTATGCGAATTTTCGGCCTGTTACTGATACAGCAATGAAGTCTGACAAAAATATCTGTCAAAAGGTGGTCACCGCTGGCTCCTCTAGGTCAGTTGTTTATGGTTCGCATTGAAGGAACCCTGCAACAACTACTAATGTATGGCAGGGATCCCACACAAATCGCTCCACGACGATGTCTACAAGGGCATGTTTATTCCTAAAGGTATCTATCTGAGGCAGAGGCCTCGATGCTTACTACCTACGCAAAGTTTACTGATGGTTTACAGGGTAAGACAACTCTTACGATGTTGTCATCATGATGATGGCAACAAGGATAGGAAAAGTATCTGATAAGTGACAGGACTGTGGTCTATGCCAACGCTTATGCCATGGCTCATGATGAGCGGTTCTACAAAGAACCCCAAGAGTTCAATCCCGACAGATATGAAGCTGGGGAACCGTTTCCCGTTGGCAATTTTGGATTTGGGCGCCGGTACGTGATGGACCAATCCTAACAAAAACTCGGGCCACGGCTTTGGGAATCTAGAACGAACTAATAACCACAAGGGTCTGTATCGGTCGGTTTCTAGCCGACAATAGCGTCTGGATCATGGTAGCAACTATGTTGTCCACGCTTCAATTTTGCAAGAAGGTGTCTTCGGACGGGAAGCCCATTGAGCCTCGAGTCCGATTTACCAATGGCGGAACCTGGTCTGTCGATTCATCCCCCTGTCCTAAGTTATCCCCACTATCCCTTCATACCTCTATACCCTTGCCAGGCTGGAAACATGCGCATAAATGTTTGATATTGTGGTTAACACGTGGCTGACGATGGTACCTGCTCCAAGTCACCCCGAGCACTTTGAATGTGCCATCAAACCGCGAAGCCTCGAAACTGCGACACTTATCGAAAGCAATCAGAAGTAGCGATCAGATTTCCTTCTCGACTACTTAGCGAGAATCTCATATAAGTCAGATCTGCTCTGCACGGTAAGTCGTTTTTAATGGGTCTGGTGATGACTATTTGATCCTAACCTGCCTACTGTATGAAAGCAGGCCAGACACTCTTTTGCTCAGAGATCTCCAGAATCGAGTCCACAAAGGCCGCAATATTTCCGCTCCTTTACTAAAACATCATGCTGCTAGATGCTGTGTAGCTTCTATTGATAGCATGCCACCCAGAGTCGCAAACATTTACCCCTTCTGGAACTGCTCTTGACTTAACCTTGCCTAGCACATCAAAGTATGTAAATCTGTCGTTCTATTCTTATTGGATAAGCTGCACTCATGATTTCACCCTTGTCCATTCTCTGCTATGCAGACGTTTGGAGCAAGGGTGCCCATTGCTGATGTGATTTCCCCAAGACTGGTAGTCTAGTTTAGCCGATCCGCAGGACCCTGTTGTTAAAGGTAGATCCCAATTGGCTCTTCAACAAATCTCCAAAGATCCTTGTTGAGGTGGGGCATCTCAGCAGAGTCATTCGCTTGCGTTGTGTCACCTCAGCCCAGCTTGTAGGTAGACTAGTCGAGTCAAAGCGCAGTATGACTGTCAGTTGTTGACTTGATACAGCATGAGATATCTTTGATTGGCGCACCCGTTGTCAACACTATTACAAGAGGCCATGTCTGTTTGTGCTAATGACATGTATGGTGACGGAGATAAGAAGCTAGCCGAGAAACAACAGCAGTTACGATATGCGACATCTTGGCATAACTCCTGGATTGAACTCTTGCAATGACGACGAGCATCCTTCCCTAAGCAGCATCACCCATGACACAAGAGACAGCGAGACAGGACCTGGGTCTAAATGGCGCGTTCTAGGATCGAGCCTTGGCGTTGCTTTGGGTGAAGGATGTGAAAGCTGCTTCCTCTTTTCCATCGGTGTCACGCTGCATCAATAAATAACAGGGATTGAGCAAACAGCCTGCATCTCCACTTTATCTCCGCTAGCTGCATAAACAAAATGTAGGTATTGTGTAGTACCGAGGAGCCGAAGATGTTGCTGTCAAAAGGCCGCGGGATTATGGCGGGTGTTGAGTTGCATTCAAAAGACGCTGGCCCTTCAAGTAGGAATATGGAGAAAAAGCAATACGGAGTCTCCATACCGCAATTTCACATCTATTAGAGTTCTTGCGAGTGTTTGACGTTCTTGTTTCACCATTGGCCCGCAATCCCTTCCTTAGCCTTAAGCCTTGAACTCGGGCCGCTGCGCCTCACTTTCATCTGCAATAGAGCAGGATCATGATCGTCAAGGTTTCGGGCCATATCGGCGTTGTGTTGCCTCCATCCCTGTTCTTATGCAAGTGCAGAAATCTTGTGGCTAGCTCCGGTGAATGTGTGAGTCTTGACCAGCACATGTCGCACCCAGTAGTAGTCGTGAATCTTTAAGGCTAGCCTCTCGAATCAACTGAGAAGCACACCACACCTCAGCCCCAAGTACAGTGCAGTACAAGCCAAGTTTGTTCGGTCCAGCCCCTGGTAGAATGTTGGGTGCTTTCTTGTCGAGAGAGGGCACAGAGCACCTAACTCCAAGACACCAACAGGCATCCCCAGTGAACTCACACAATATTGTGACATATCAATTCGAAGCAAAGTTGTGAATTCCGGCTCTGGATCCGATTGCACTCCGTGATGGGATCATCTTGGCTTCGCAAAGTCATTGGCTGATGACTCTGAACCGAGAACTGCAGGTGAAAGGTCAAAGGAAAGTCCAGAAGTTACCATTGAGCCTATTCTGCAGGAGTGTATGGGCTACAGGAGGCAAACAGGCTCCATCGGTGCATACAAGAACTGGAAGAGAATTCATTATCTGGAGGCGGATTTTAAGATGATATAGAAATACTGGGGCAGGTTCAGCTTTGTGAGAGACTTTCTCCTTCCCTATAGCTGACAAACCTCCAGCCTTGCACCACTGGTCATCAACATCGCAATGGCAGTGCTCAATGATTTAGAGGCCAACCATAAGCCTCAGATATCCGAACATACGACGAACAATACTGAAAACGGAGAAAGTACCAGTGTCTCGACTACTGGGCCCCAAGAAATTGGCGTGCTTTCGAGGTGGTACAGGCGAGTGCTTGATGCGGGTGTAGAGGAGAATGGGATTCGGCCAGTGCCCCCAGAGCAGAGAACTCAAACACAACACAGCAACTTGTTCACTGTATTTTTCACATGTTTGCTGTGCATTCTACCGTTAGTCACCGGAAACAACCCAAGATCCTGATGATTGCAAGCGCTGACAAAAGCCAAGGCTACCAACTGGTGCTCTTGGTACCACCGTATACGGACTATGTTTGCGAGATGTTTCGTTAATAATCATCTTCTTCAACATTTTGACATGCATACCCCCAGCGATTATCAGTATTGGGGGCTGTAAGACTGGAATGAGACAAATGATACAGGCTCGGTATTCCTTTGGGTGGGTTTCGAATGCAAATATCACTACAGGGACAATGCTGACACCGTGACTGGTAGACTATATCTCGGCATTATTCCCATCCTTCTTAATGCGGGAACGGTAACCGGTTTCACACTTGTTGGATCCATCGTGAGCGGACAGGCCATCGCAGCTGTGAATGAGATGGCAAACATAAGCGTCAACGTTGGCATCGGTATTGTTTGCACTCTCAGCTTCTGCCTAGCGTTCCTAGGATACCGAGCAGTCCACGTGTGGCAACGCTGGCAGTGGTTGCCCAACCTGCTTGCCATTGTCGTTGCCGTGGGCTGTGGTGGTAAGCATCTAATGAACCAGGCTGACCATGACCCGGCGTCTGTCAAAAGCGTCATAGGGTATGGGAGTCTAATGGCAGGGTATTTCATGACATTCGGGGGGACTGTTTCCGACTTCACCGTATATCATAACCCCAAATCGTCCAAGTAAGGATTTCTCCGTATTGAGTTGGAATAATCAAAACTGACAATCCTGACACGATTGACAGATTCAAGATTTTTACCTATGTCTATCTTGGTCTGTTAACTCCCTCAACGCCTCTGCTCATTCTTGGAGCTGCCATCGGCGGTGCTATACCCAATGTCGAATCATGGCAAACGGCATGGGATCGTTATGGAATTGGCGGCGTCATGGCTGAAATCCTTGCGCCAGCAGGAGGGTTTGGCAAGTTTGTTCTTGTCGTTCTCGCTTTGAGTGTTGTTGGAAACATGGTGCTGTCCAATTATTCAGTCGCCTTGTGTTTGCAGATGCTTGCTCCCGCCTTCGCCAAAGTGCCACGCTTCTTCTTCATCATGGCCACATTGGCTATCATGATTCCAATGTCGATCTATGCTGCAGCTCAATGGGAAGAGTCCCTTGTCAACTTTCTGTCTGTGATCGGCTATTGGGCGGGATGCTTTGATGCCGTTCTCATCGAAGAACTGATAGTTTTTCGTAACATGGACTACAGTTCTTACGATCCGCAGATATGGAATCAAGCACGGCGACTCCCTACTGGAATTGCCGCCATTGGCGCATCTCTCGTCAGCCTTGTGTTGGTGGTTCCGTCAATGGACACGCCGTGGTTCACTGGGCCCATTGGGAAACGGATCGGTGATCTTGGTTTTGAAACGGCTTTCGTTGTCACTGGTATTGCCTACTATCCACTTCGGACCTTAGAAGCTAGGCTGATGGGACATGTTTGAGCGTATGCAATTACGGTCCCAGCTTGCTGGCACTGTTGAAAGAAGAGGAGCATGATCTTATCGGAGGTATCGCCACCTTAATGATTGGTGTTATACTCGATAGCACCCTGACCCAAAGGAAGTGGTGATATAGAGCAGAAATTTTCATGTAACAAGGTAGCAGGAGAAGATCAGGGAATAAGCTGGAGGTGAGAGCGAGCAAGAAAGGTCCCCTAGCAAAACGTTGAGAGAAAAAGGGCGGCTTGAGATTCAAATCAGAGGCTGATATGTATAGCTTAACTTCAGGCACTAGTTATGCAACTTGCCGCATAATACAACGTCTTCGCCAAAAGGATGCCATGAAACATCCGATAGCCTTGCAGCAGGAATTGGCACACCTGCTGAGTCCTGGAGGCGATCTGGAGACACTACAACACCTCCTTGGCCAAGCCAAGTAGGCGCAATAGTAACAATGACGGAATCAACCAAGTCATGATATCGAGGATCAAGCAATGAGTTGATAATCTGGCCACCTCCCTCGACCATGACGCTTACCAGGCCTTCATGCTGCAAGGCTTTTAATACATCATGCCAGTCAAAGCGCATACATTCCTTTGATCTCAATGTAGCTGGAACATGAATATATTTGCCGCCATGTTGCTCGAGTAGGGCCACGCTTTCGGCAGGCCAGTTTTGGCTCTCCGCGCTAGTCAGGACAAAGGGGGCTAAACCATTACCGAGACGAGCAACCTCTAGAACTTTGTCGGAGTTGATAGGAGCCCATCGGAGATGAGGATCGATGACAATAGGCCGAGGCTGACTTGTGGCGCCAGTGATGCGACAATTGAGGGCAGGCGCATCGGCCAAGAGAGTGGAAACGCCGATTAGAATAGCATCGTGTCGTGAACGAAGATAGTGAGTCATTGCTTTGGAGTCGGGCCCGGAGAGTCTAGTGCGAACTCCAGGTGCCAGAGAAAGCGATGAATCGAGTGATGTTGCGAATGTGAGGGTCACAAACGGGCGTGGGATTTCAGAAGGTGTTGATGAAGGTGGAAGTCTGGACTCTAGCATAGCTGCTGAGGATGCGGGGAAGGTGAGCTCCGACATGATGAGTTTTGCGTATTGATAAAGTTGGATGTGATCTGGAAAAGATGCAAATATCAAGAGAAATAAGACAAAAACCCAAAAGGCTTTAGTTCCTTCTCTAATCCTAGCAGCGCCAATGTGTTATCTGTAAGAGCTTGTAAATATGTCGGCGGCGATTTGGTCGCAAGAGCCCGGGTACTGTGATCGAGGAGATTGTGAAGAGCAGATCGAATAGTCCCTGAATGTTCACTAAAAAAAAAAAGTCGATCTGATACGACTAAAGTGGTTTGCGAATGTTGATGGGGCAGAATGAAGGACAAACTCAATATGTTGTTGTTGAGATGAAGTTGAAATTGGCTTTCCTGATTGGAAGGAGAATGGCAATGGCTGACTGACAGCGGGAGGCACGACCCGACCCACATGCCGTTAGCAAGTCTCGGCCGGCAATTGAAGCATCTCCAATTAATTGAAGACACATTAAACTCAGATCCATGAATTGGATTTATTATAATCGTGTGCGAAAGCACATAGTATTTTGCAGGTTTCTACGTTTTATTTTATGCCCAGTCCAACGAGTTCACTATGAAAGCAACGGCCTTGAATACCTAATTGCCTATGTGAGTTTTACAAGGTGATGACCATTTACCTCTTTTTCACGCGTGAAGACCGTTTGCTTGTCTTCTATGGTATAGATAAATTTTTCTACTTCAGTTTGTTATCCGGGTTGTTTGGGGCTGGTAGGAAGACTTATCTCCTAAATTTGATCCCTGGAGCCGATATGAAGAAGTCTCATTCAATATCAATGCATATCAACTCTTCCCAGAAAAGGGCATGCAGCAAATTATGAACAGATACTGCAGATAACACTTCATCGTAATAATTTAATCTGGTCCAATTGAGCAGTAAATTAGATAGTCCATAGCGTCCTTTGATTGATTTGATACACCTTCCCTGTCGTCATGAATCGCCTAGTTGAATCGCCGTTACACTCTAGTAATGGGGTTTTCCATTTCGTGACAAAAGAACACCCTTTATCTTTACTAAATTAAGTTTCTCGTGAAACTTTCCTAGTATATTCGTTGTATTTATTTCCGGCATTGTAATAGCTGCTTAGGCTGAAATTGTATGATTCTGAATGGGGCAACTAGGTAGTTCAAGTCACATGAATAAGAGTATCTGCGGATGCTGCGGGGCAGATCGAATAGATCCAAGACAATTAGATCTGGTCTTCAACTTGATATTCATCCTTTTCAGATATGAATAACAGTTATGAGAAAGGTTTATGCAATCGTGGGATAAACGCGCTGAGAGTCGAATAATGGAAATATGTATTCTCTTTCGAAACACTCACAAGTATCACACCACGACTTTAAATTTAGAAATTACCTATCTAGCGCTGACTCGTCAGAATGGTGTAACATTGTGCTCATCTTTGATCTTGCGTTGCTCTGGTGGTGCGGGTGCTCACGAAACCCCTGAAAATTACATTCGGGAGCTAGTGAGGATGTGATGAACAGGCGAACTAGGGAAAATAGGGTCAATTTAAGTCAGAAATTTCAAAGATTGCCATATCCAATGGAATCAGCCGATATACCGAAAGGATGTTGCCTCCAGACCCAACGAGTTGGTGGTTGTTTGGAACGTCTTATTATCGGCTTCATATAGGAAGCAAAATCATTCAATAAATAAAATTTACAAGAACACCTACAATTATGCAGGCAAATATAGTTAATTTAAAGTATGTAGCATGCTTCTGTTAGCCTCGTCAAATCAACTGTTTATAGAACTTGGCAAGGTTGAACGATCATAGGTGGCAGGTCATCAACTAATCGAGACTCATAGTAGGTTTCGAGGCCCTTCTTGCTCGGTTTCGGAATACTTGATCTCACGTCTTAAAGACATATCCAACGCTCAGTCGGATGAGGCTAGATACCTCTGGCTGGTCTCGGTGCTCAGAGGCATACAAGAGACAGGTGCGAGGGACAGAAGACTTCGAACCTTAAATCAGATAATAAAAATAAACTAATCATAAGGACCCCTAAAGTACCTTAAGCTTTATCTAAGCATTTTTATCACTTAGGATTGACACTTGAAGTTTTCTGACCTCCCCTTGTGTGGTTCTATATACCTTCCCAGACCATGGATATTCAACTTTCTATGTGGCTTCTGGTTGTCGAAAATTCTATGTGCAAGCAAAGCTCCCGGGACTATGAAGACCCAAGCAAAATTGGAGTCAGTCAGGTAACGAGCTCACAGAAGGTACATGCATTGTCCCAATCTAAGGTGGTAGCTTCGAAAGAGGCAGCAAGGTAACATTGTCATATTCAATCATATACCCCTAAGTCTTGAACTGAGGATTCCCATCATCATCAAACTCAGCCCATTGAAAGAAACTACAGTTCTCTTGTCCGGGAGAGTTGGCATAACACATCCAAAAGTATTTCCCAAAATTCTCTTTCTTCTTCGTCACAGCCCTTAAAACGCACGGCAGCCCACATCGACATTTGGGAGTAAATCGCGGATGCAGGTTTGCCTTGTAGTGTCGGTATGTTATGTTGATACGAGTTGTACCAGAGATTGGATGCGGGTCGATTGATAATGCTGGTGCAATGCTATGCTTCCACTCTTCTTGCATCTCCGCATGCATCACGAGAAGAGAGTTGTGTGGAAGATGTATTGATACTTGTCCTTCTGCATCTTGCTCTTCAACGGTTTTAGTATCGCTGTCTCTAGGTATTATTCGCCTGACACGAAATTCTCGAGCGACGCCCAGTGAGATGGATCCAATAACGGCACGAGGTCCAAGATATGTAAGATGATCGCTATGCCAGCCAACGTTTTGTTGTGGACCGGTGTATGCGTTGACAAAGGCCGAGTTCGGGACCCAGGGGTTCGGAGATTGATATTTCAACTTTTTGCCGCCAGGATATCGCGATTTGATTCGTTTCTGAATCTCGGAGTTGACAGCCTCTTGGACCTTTGGCTTCACCTTGATAAGTTGAGGTGTGATACGCCGCACATCCTGTACACCATTAATCAAAGACTTCAAGACAAGCATGTTACTTGAAGATTTACCGTAAGTCGGCCACCGTTGTAGTGGTACTCGGTTTTCTGGCGTTCAATCTCGTCATAGCTTTCAACATAAAAGCTTGATGTATGTGGACTGGAGACTACGTTTTCGAATAGCTGAAAAGTGATTTTCTCGAAGGTCTTTGATTCTTCTAATAACTCTTCCAGTAATTGATTGGCTTCTTCAGGCGGTAAGAAGTTGTGGATGATTGTGCACGGGGTATGCTCAGCCACGTCTTCAGGGTCGTAAAGGTGCAATGTGCTTCCCGCTTTCGACTTTATTTTCTTCTTTTTAGGCGTGGTGTCCAATAAAGTTGAGTCACTTGACGTTGCATACTGCTTTAAGGATTGTTGGTATCCAATGACTCGAGCACCCTTCTTCACCGTGGCCTGGACTTTGAGTGATGCCGATGCTTCTGAAACTGATCCATCGTGGGCCAACAGGACATCTAGTAAGATCTCTTGACCAAGCTGAGGATGCAACGACGATAATAAAGCCAATTTGACTTCGGTTGACTCTTCAGGTTCTACGTTCTCTGGTTGAGGCTCTGGGGATGATTTCCGCTTCGGCCGTGTCAAGTAAGCCTTCATCGCGTGTCTCCAAGCATTCTGCAAGTTTGATAGACGATGTGATGAGGGGCAGTCAACACATGAATCGTTATCGCTAACGTGCCAAATTTGAGACACGAAAGCACGTGATCCTAATAGCTCCGGTTAACACATACCCCCGCTGATGACGCATGATCTGGTTAGCGACATAAACCCACCCAGCTCTGCCCCGCGGGCTTGTGAGAGATTACCGAAACCGAGGCACATGTCAGTATAGCTTCGAGGGGAAGCTCTAAGAAACCAAGCCATTGTTTACCGTAGCTTTGCTCTACCATAATACAACAGCTAACATATGCGCGTGGCCATTGAAGACCATTTTCAGGCGCAATGGCTGCGATGCTAGAATTCCGAACCCAAGGGTATAATCCCTACGCCGTCAAGTATTCCCCATACTACGACTCGCGAATTGCCGTTGCGACCTCTGCCAACTTTGGCATTGTTGGCAATGGCCGTGTGTTTACTCTCGGTTTGACGGCGCAGGGTGTACAAGTTGAGAAAACGTATGCGACATCCCGTTACGGATTGTTACTAGAAGCTAATTCTGCTGTCGCAGTTTCGATACAAACGATGCGCTGTATGACTTGGCTTGGTCCGAGATTAACGAGAACCAGTTGATTGTCGCATGTGGTGATGGATCATTGAAACTATTCGACTTGGGTGTTGACGACTTTCCGGTTATGAACTTTCACGAACATAAGCGAGAAACCTTCTCTGTCTGTTGGAACCCTATAACCAAAGATACATTCATCTCCAGTTCCTGGGACGGCACAGTCAAGATTGTACGCCAACTTACACCTACCGTATACAAAGTTGTGTTTCTAATGCTTAATAGTGGTCACCAACGCGAAATCACTCGATAAAGACGCTGCCCATCGGAAACTGCACTTACAGTACATCGTTCTGCCCCTCCAACCCCGCCTTGATATCCGCTGTCTCCTCCGACTCTCACCTGCGCATATTTGACCTCCGAACACCATCTTCGGCAAAGTATCACCTCACAGCGACAATACCAGTTCATGCTTCTGGGCCACAAGCGTCGCCCGCAGCCTCTGCACCCGCCGAGATCCTCACTCACGACTGGAATAAGTACCGGGATACTGTGATAGCAACAGGTGGCGTGGATAGAGTTCTACGAACCTTCGATATACGGAACCCTAACGGCGGCCCGTCATCCATCATGCAAGGCCATGAGTATGCTGTGCGACGACTATCGTGGAGTCCTCATTCAAGCGACACTCTTATAAGTGCTAGCTACGACATGACAGTTCGATTATGGAATGATGGGTCGAGTCAGCAGCAGGGTCCAGCAATGGGACCAACAATGGGAAATCAGATGGGAGTCATGAATCGCCATACCGAGTTTGTTACGGGAGTAGACTGGTGTCTTTTTGGTATGGGTGGTTGGGTGGCTTCCGTGGGTTGGGATGAGAGAGTATTATTGTGGGATGCCAATATGCTAATGGGCCAACGAATACCATGATGTTAAGCATTGTCACTTTGGCGTTAATTGGATTAAGTGGATTCACCTTTGTTATATTAGGCGTTGGGACGTATTCTATGAGTTGGTTTCGTTTACTGAAGCTAGGTACAATCCAATGATGTACAAGTACAGCAGGCCAAATGGCTACAGACAGTAAGCAGAGCGTCAACATGCGTGACAGTAAGTCATTGGGATTATCATCATTTCTTAAGTAGAGTTGTCGTGGAGAATACCCAGTGACGCCTGCAGACATGTCTATATACCAAACCCCTTTTCCCATATCTTACAATAACATAAAATACAAAAATGCTCAGTTGACGTACAAGTCATACATCCCGTCCATCATAGGTATCTAGTCTTGTTATTACATTTTCACCGTTCCCAGAGAGCACCTTTCGTCGCTTAGAATGAAGAGCGGCTGCCACCATAGCCTCCCGATCGGCCACCACCGTAACCTCCCGATCGGCCACCACCATAACCTCCGCTGCGGTTGCCGCCACCGCGACCAAAACCACCTCGGCCACCTCGGCCAGCGTCATCCCGACGGACATTGGCTGCCATGTTATCGAAGGGGTCGCTGCTTCGTCCACGTGAAAAGCCGGATTGTCTAGATCGATCACCAAATCGATCACCGGACCGGTCGTCACTGTATCGCTCGCTGCGGTCCGATACGTTCATGCCCTGGACATGAGCTAATCCCATCTTCTGGAGCCACATGCGGTTGACACTAGGGGGAGTGTCCCATCCCCATCCATGAATTGCCCATTCGTTGATCTCCTCGGCCACCCTTTCCTTATCACCGGCAACTCCGAACATGGAGGTATAGGCTGTAGCAAGGACCTGACGAGGCAGGGTTCCAAAGAGAGTCTTGGTGCTTGTGTGATGAGGAGTGGTCTCACCGCGTACCACGTCAGTCTCAGCACTCTGGAGAGAGCTGTTCTGCTGGATAGGGAGGCCTTGGAGCATCTTGCGAGCATTACGGACAGAAGAGTTGGGGAGGATCAACCAACCCTGACCCTCCTTGTTCTGTCGACCAGTTCGTCCAAGACGGTGGATATAAGATTCACGGTCTCGAGGAGTATCGACTTGAATAACGTGTGTCACATTAGGGAAATCCATTCCTCTAGCGGTGACATCAGAAGAAAGAAGGACACCGGAGCTGGCTTCGCGGAATTTATCAGCAGCTCTCTGGCGTTGTTGTTGAGACAGCTTTGACTGGAGAACATAGGAAGCGAGATAACGCTGGTTGTCGTTTCTGGCGTTCTGGCGTTTCTGGAACATCAGTTCGCCAGCTAACTCGACCAAAGCAGTGGTGTTAAAGTAGACAATAGCCTTAAAGGGACGTGCTTCAGGGTCCTGGCTGGCCTTTTGGGCTTCGCGATCCATGAGCTCAAAAAGTGTGGGGAACACCTGAGTCCAGCCAGCGACGGGGACGATATGTTGAGGAACCTTGTCGTGGGTAAGAGACTCGTTCTCGGGGATGGTTTGGACAAATTCGAAGTCATTGGCCCTGACCATGTTGCGAGCCAGACGGATGACACTGTCGGGAATTGTGGCAGAAACGAGCATGGTCTGGCGAATCTTTTCTTCAGGGCGGGGAAGGCATCCAATGATTTCGTTGAGCTCTCTCTCAAAACCGACATCAAGCATTCGGTCGGCCTCATCCAAGACCAGAGCAGCCAGATTGGGAGCATCAATACCGCTGTTGGGATCCTGAAGAAGATCATTTAGGCGACCGGGAGTAGCGACAAGAAGATGGCATCCCTGTCGTCGGGTCTGGTTAAGCATACCACGCTTATCAGTGCCACCAACAGCGCACTGAACAACAAGGCCGGTGTGGGCAACCAGTCGACGAGCCTCAACAGCGATTTGCTCGGCCAACTCTCGTGTGGGTGAAAGGACAATTCCACGAATATCATCAGATCGGGCTTGACGTCGAGCATTCCTGTCGGCGAGTGTTGGGTCTTCGTTGATCATCCTTTGCAGGAGGGGAAGAAGGAATGCAATAGTCTTTCCAGTACCAGTCTTGGCTTGAGCGACACTGGTAAATTAGTCGATGTACAATCATTCTTTTGGATTTGAAGCTTACATGTCAGTACCCTTGAGAGCAGGCCTGATAGTCTTGGCCTGGACAGGTGTCATGGTATCGTATTTCATGTCATCGATGATAGTCTTGAGAAGGTTGGGGTGAATGCCCTCGAGCTCGCCGAAGCGGACCACAGACTCGGTATCAGCTGAAGCGGGGGTCTCATTCTGCTCAGCAACAGCCTCGCTGCTGTAAGCACGAGTGAAGGAAGTAATTCGGCTGATGGCGGCGATAGAAGACTGGTTTGTCAAAACCCGGCGGCGGACGGTAGGCAAAGCGGCTCGAGTCTGTGTGAGGAGGGCAGCTGTAGCGGCGGACCTGGCCTGAGTGGCACAGCGCCTAAGGCTGGATCGAAACATAATATGGGGAATTAAGACAGAACTGAAGCAGATATTCCGGTTCTGCAATTGATAGAATTACAAACACAGGAGCAAGAATTATAAAGAGGGGAGGAAGAGGATGATATGAGAGAGGATTTGGATGAAGATTGGCGGGCGTTCAAGGGTCGCGCGTCGCTATTGGGAAAAATGAAATTTTACAGCGCTAGCTTATCTTATCGTCGAATTGGCAGCGAGGCACTACCCTAACTGGGTTAGATCCCGAGTATGTCACGTGCTCCACCGGAGGTCAGCACCGGACCAGAGGCAAATATTAAGTTGTAAGGGTCCTGTAACATTGCCACTTGCTTCAGAGTTGAAGATGAAAATGCCCGATTGTTCTATATTTTATAGTCTCATGCAATTTCCATTAACTTATGCTATGCTATGTAAATGTCAAATCCAAGCAAATATTCCGTCAGCCAATAACTACCCCTCTATATCTAAGGCATTCTAATTCTTGGATAACTCCTTTGATGCATATTCTCTCAAGCAGCTTCTAGCTCTAGCCACTCATCTTTGACCTCGACCCCACCATCGAAAGACCCTCCCCAAGTCCATCCGAGATACCCTGTGTAACACCATCAACAGTCCAAACAAAGACTTCCAACAGAGCCTGAGCAACTTTGCCATCATTCATCTGGCCTATTGCTTCAGTCAATGAAGCACTTTGCTTGCCAATTGAGTTGACCAAATCCACGCCGTGTCCTACAAGAGTCTCAGAGATCTTGTACTTGCGCTCTAGACGAGCTGCACATCTGACTAGTAATAGCAGATATGGCATTAGGAAGCTGAGGAAGAAGATGAGATTGACTACTGTCATTTGGACTCCGCGGTGAATAATTGAGCGAGGTTGGTTTGGATGAATACGGTCTGAGTCGGGTGTCGTTTGAGTCAGAGTCATATCAGACTGGCTGATTTGGTCTGGAAGAGCACATTGAATTCGTTTGAGTTCGCCTTCATCGAGTTCCTGTGGGAGAGCTTTGAGGAGATATGTCACTCCATCAACAAAGGCTTTTCGCTCAAAAGCGATATCTTCCTCTGCTACGGCAGCTTTATCTCCATCTATAGAAATGTTGACTAGGTTAGTTCCTATCGCATCATGGTCAGCAATGAATATTACTGGTCGGCCCTTCAAAGTAAATTACCCTGTCTTGCAAATTTCCAGTGCACTCCAGACGCAGCTCGCATAACTGGTTCATCCTCTGGTGCTTCCGAATAGAGCACTCGACTCATCGGCTGAGGACTCATATCTTGCGATTCTACAAATCCACCAGTATGCTTCACCATATCTGCCTGGAGTGGTTGTTTTATCGTAGTAGAGACATCAGCTTCAGAAAGCAGCCCAGGCTTTTGTGATCCAGATATTGTGACATCTGGGCGCAGAGTGTGAAAGCTGATACTGCGTCTGAGAAAACGAATTGGTCCAGGAAGTGAGTTTGGAAGCATTGAGACAACGTTGAAGATCCTACTTTCGGTGATTTGATCGACTTTGATCTCATCCAAGGATGGCGCAAATGACCTGAGATGAGACGCCATGTTTCAAGAGCCGCAGCCTAAGCATGAAGTCTCGGGAGAGTGGAAGTGAAGACAAGAGTAAGTAAAGTTTATGGTAAAGCGACGTTCAGATCTAATCAGTCATGATGCGGATGAGTTGAGTGGCTTGGCTTGACTTTAAGTAACCACCTTATAAAGACCTCATGACAAAAACATTGGATCACATGAGAAAAGTCAAAGGAAGAACAGGAACGAATCCTATCATGAAACAGCCGCATCAAATAGAATCTTGCACGAGGTCTCGCCTCACCTCGCCTACAGACCGACCCTTATCATTTTTCTGGGTCCTATCCCGTTCTGCTTCTGACATGTGAAAACGGTTAACTAAAAATTTTGTTGAGACATGGCTTTTGCAGCTGCAGATAAGGTTGATCTTCCAATGAGGTTTCGTTACCCAGTGGAGAATTATCATGAGCACATCAAATTTGCTGGTACCCTTTGGAGCTGGAGAGCTATTTATAACTTGACCACCAATATTCATGAGCATCACAAGTAACCGGATATCCTCGGAACTATATAATATTCATTCGGATAATTGTAATTGATTGTGCAAACGCCCCAACAATGTATTCCATGCATGCGATACTATGCTTCTTGCTTGACTAAACGCTCATCTCGTCCTTGGTAGCCCTTCCTAGGAACTATACCCTTTCATTTCGCCATGCGCCAAACAAGAAACCAACCATTGTCAAATGCAATCTCGTCTATCACAAATGCGCTCAGTCTGCTGCATCCTATGCCCTTATACCAAACTCAACCATAGTCAATCAATCGCTTCCTTTTTGTCCCGTTTCATTAATGTAGCCATGCCGCCGCTTCTCAAGCTTAATTACTCTGAACACCTAATTGACTTCATCAAGTATCCGTATCATATGCATATGTCAACCATTACATCATATCTTTGCTCAGCTCGTAAGACCAGCCTCCCTCTCGTCTGAGCTTGTCTCTGGCAGCCAGGTTCTTTCGAATGTCTTCCTCGGTGAGACGATCGGAGCCGCTCCAATTGGCACTGGATGTTCGGGCACGGAACTTGTGGTGTCTGTCTTTGCTTTTGTCAAATACCTCCTCCATGTTCAATGGCGCAGGAGGTCCGAAAATTGTCGCAGGATCAATATCCTCCTGTCTGAACAGGGCATCTCGAATGTAAGGAGAGTTAGCCCATGCTGCAACTGTACCAGGTTGTGGTTCGTCATCGTCCTCATCCTCATCGTCTGTCTGGATTTCAGGGAGCTCAATAGCCTCGCCATTCTGGAATCGTGGTGATGACCTTGGTACAGACTTGGCCGCAGACTTCATTCCATTGACAGGACCAGGACGTCCTGGTGTCTTATATGAAGGTCCTGCTGGGTTGGGGTTAGGAGCGAAAGGAATAGTTCCCTTGTGAATCTGAGCCATGTCCATAGGGTTGCCTCCTTTCATTTGGTTCTGAGGAACGCCAGACTTGAACAGATTTTGTGCACTAGCCTGGGCAACATAACCATTCGTAAGAGTCTTCGTCTGCAGATCCTGGTATTTGTTAACCTTTGTTGGAACACAAGAAACACTTTGATTGCTCACCCTCTTAAGAGCGCTGGAAGGACGAACTGGGGGTCCCTTGATATTAGGAGGCTGTTCCATATCAAGCTCATCAGCATAGTCATCACTAGTTCGACGGCGCTTGGCATCCTTCGCCTGATATTGAGGCCCGCGTGCCGGGGGAGGTCTTGAAGGTCCATCCTCATTAGCATCTCTACCAAGAGGTCTCTTTGGACCAGATTTAGGACCATTCGTCAAATTAGCATTGACGGGCCTTCCCAGGTCATCTTGCGATCTATAGATACCAGAGTTCATGCGAGAAGGAGGACGAGGTGGTCCATCTCGCTGAACTGAAGAAGACTTGTCCTGTTGAAGGCTGTACTGAGGGGGGCCATTCGGTTGTGATCGGACAGCTGGGGGTGGCGCAGGGGTCTTCTTAGCCTTCTCAATCAGTGCCAGTCGGTCCTGAGCTGCTTGACGCTGAGCATTCTTCTTGGCATCAAACTGCTCACGCTTTTGTCGCTCTTCCTCTTGACGTCGCATAGCCTCTTGCTTCTTCTTGTCTTCCTTCAATGCTGCGCGATCGCGCTCAATCTTGGCCTTCTTCTGTGCCTGCAGATCAAGAGCTCTGGGACGGCCGTTTGATCCTGTAGAAGCACCGAAGTTTGGTGTGGATTGCTTGGGCTGGGTAGAGGCCTTGCTTGCCTTGCTGACCGTCGGGGGGGGCTGAGAGCTTGTTGAAGCACCAAAGTCCTGGTAGCTATTGGCCACAGAGTTGCCAGGATGCAACTGTGAGCCAGTGTTGACCTTGATATGAACGGTGGGTGCCGCCTTGGTCTTCGTAGCTGGCTCTCTGCCAGGCTTCGCAATTCGCCTCATCTCCTTGGGGCGAGAGAGTTGGCCGGGAACGGCAGATCTGTGAGCTGAAGGAGGGGGCGCCAAAGTAGGTGCATCACTCATATCAACATCCTGGTCCGCGTTTTTAGCCTCTGGCTCCTCCTGAGGCTTTGCCCTTCGTGGGCTGGTTCGGGTCGGCTTGGGTGTGGCCTTGGGAGCAGGCGTTTCAACCTCTTTCCTGGCAGCGACCTGCTTTTCCATGTTGGCAAGCTTCTCCTGCTCTTTGCTGAAAACTCGGGCCTTTTCCCTCTCCTTTTCTCGCTCCTTTTCCAGTTTTTCCATCTGCTCAGCTTGGACTCTAGCCTCCTTCTCCCGACGCTTCTCCTCCTTCTCGCGTTCCACCGAAGCTCTTGTGCGCTTAGCAACTGGCCGAGATACAGTCGACTGCTGGTCGGCAGCAGTATCGCCACTACTATGGGAGTCAAAGCTGGCCTTAGGGGCGATTGAGTCCGAAGAAGGGCCAGGGTATGTTCCGAGTTGAACTCGAGATGGGGAGAGCAGTGAGGATTTTCCTTCGGCGCTCAGAGCTGCGCTGCTGGCAATCAGACCCTTAGAAGTGGTGAGAATGGACGACATCTTATTCTTGAGGTGCTTCAAGGGACTATCGCGGAAGAGTCTCGTGGGAGACTTTGAGGGAGATGAGGAAGAAGGTGCAACAGCAGTGGCCGGTCTGTTAGAAGCGGTCGTTCCTGAGACTGTCTTCTTCAACGGGCTCCCCTCCTCCGGATCTGAAGCTGGAATTAGTGGAACAGCTGGTACTGATACAGACTTGGAATGTCCAAGGTAGGCAGGCCGTTGAGGCTTCATGTTGGCACGAGCTGGTGATCGCATGTTGGTACCGTCTTCATCCGAGTCGAACGATCCAAGAGTCTGCTTGCCTTGAATTCCCTCCATTACATCGGCAGTTCTGCTCTTAGAAAGTGAAGGCCTCGTAGGACTGGGAGCAGTAACAGGTTGCTGTGTAGTTGGGGGAACAATCCAATCATCATCGTCATCTTCAGGGAAAGCGCCTGGAGTTGTTGTGGTCTCCTGCTTTCTGGGCGATGATGATTTAGGTTCAGGTACTGCTTGTGATACAGTCTGTGGCTGCTGAGAGTTGGTAAGGCTGTGAATTGACTTCGATGGTCGACTTCCATTTGGCTGCGATTTCCCGAGTACACTAATTCGGTCCTGTAGCATCTGGGTGTATGTCTTGTTATGGTGCACGGCGAGCTCCTCGGCGTTCTTAGGCTGCTGCGGCACTGTGGGAAAATCATCGACGTCCATGTCGTCTTGATCCGACTCGTCTGATGCTTCTTGTTCTGCGTGGCTTGCCAGGCTCTTTCCTCTCGTGTTTCTTCCCAAATAACTCGTCCTCTTAGGATCGACATGACTTGTTCGGGAGGCACGAGCACCAATACTCTTTCCTGCCGTCAAAGGCTCTCGAGCAGGCAGCGAAGGGAACTGCAGACTGTTGCGGAAGCCTGGGCGGATAGGGCTAGGACTGTGTCGATCAGACTGAGACTGTGCATCATCCGGGATAGCGTTCTCGTCCTCCTGAGCTACATCCATATCAACGTCAGTTGTCACTTGTTGTGTCTTGATCGGTGAAGAAGTCTTGGTTGGTGAAGAAGTCTTCATAGGATCCTTAACAGGGGATCTCCGTGAAGGGCTTGGCTGGGGGAAAGCGATGGCCTCATCCAAGGCCACAGGGTCAATATGTGAGGTGTCCTCATCCTCAAGAGGATCAAAGCTCGGGGGGTTGACATCTTGACTCCCAAAGTAACCAGAATCACCCTGCGTTGCTGGTTGTGATTTGTCTGCTGGAACTGCTTCTGATGCTTTTTCAACTGTCATGTGAGCGTCCTGGTCTGAGTGAATGGCTTCGGCGTCATTTGCAGGCTGCTCTGGCGCGTCCTCAATTCGTTCGTCAGAGGAAGGCTGTGTTGGTTTTGGCGAAGGGGCATATCGCCTAGGAGAGGAAGACTTGGCTTGATTCACAAGCTCCCTTTGGGGCGACTGTAGAAGAAGATTCTGCGCGAATCGGTTTGCTGAACTTGATGGTGTACCTCCAAAGACATTGGACAAGGGCTTCGAATTGTTAATGTTTGCTACTTCCGTGCACTCAGCGGCTAAGCTTACCACTCTTGGCTCTGTTATTAATTTTCTTGCGGTACGAGGTGTCTTGGCACGAAGTCTTCCAGGAGTTTTGAATGTTTCGGCGATGTTTCTATCGAGCCATCAGTCAGCACATCGCGTCAAAACAAAGACCATGACGCGTACGTTTCGTTTTCGTTGAAGATATTGGCCATATGCTCATTCAGCCATGAGAACTCATTGTGAGCCGCGTATGTGAACTCGTCTACCTCGACATCTACTATCTGAAGGGCAGACGCGCGCTCATCAGCGACCCAAGCCGCTGAGCCGGTTGGAATGCGCGGTCCTCGCATGGCCGCCATTGCGTCGGTTGAAAAGAGCCGCTTGTGGTGGTGATTGAAGTTGTTTATCAACTATATTCGGTGTGTTATTGGTTATGTACTCATCAGGTTGGGAGGTCGAAATGAAGTCGAAAAGTTTAGTGTGTTTGAAAGTTGTGAACTTGAAGAGCGAGAGGAGCTAGGTCTTCAATAACAAAGAGGGATGTTTACCCGTATGCTGAATCTGGACTAGCGTTGATGGATTTCCAAGCTCGGAAGTGGGACTCACACAAGCATCTATTCACGGCCAGTGGATGATGAGAATGTATCTTTGATGAAACAGAGGCCAGTATAATAGGGAGAATCAATGGTAAGAGGATATTAGATAGTATAAGTCGAGTGACTAAGGCATCGACTCTCTATAGCTCCAATTACAACTCAATTTGAAGCATAAAATCATATAACGTTAACTCAAAGACTAAACTCGAGTACCTTTCCTAACGCCCTGCCAATTAATGATATCAGCCAACACGTGCTGATAACGGCTTATCGGTCGCAACTCTCTTGTTTACTTTCGCGTCCCCCTCCCCCTTTGGATTGCGGAGCGACGAAACATAGCAAAAGATTCAACGAAGCCGTGGACGCTCAACCTCGCCCAGCATGAGGGTTATTGAAGTAATTATTGACGTAAGAACTTCCTTTCTAACATCCTGCTCTCATAGTTATTCTAACATTTTTTATAGGGCTTCAAATCTTATGCCGTGCGAACCGTGATCTCAGGATGGTAAGCTTTGTGTCAAAACATTCAAGAGGGCCATAACCAACATATGCAGGGACGAGAGTTTCAATTCAATCACCGGTCTCAACGGTAGTGGAAAGTCAAATATCCTCGATGCGATATGTTTTGTTCTCGGAATTACCAATATGTCGACCGTTCGAGCGCAAAATTTACAGGTCAGTCACCGCCGATTCACCTCCCGCCCATACAAACTAACGACAAACCCAGGATCTGATATACAAGCGTGGTCAAGCTGGTGTCACAAAAGCCAGTGTCACAATTGTTTTCGACAATCGAGAAACTAAGAAGTCGCCGATCGGATTCGAAGAATATGCCACTATTAGTGTAACACGACAGATCGTCCTTGGAGGAACATCCAAGTACCTCATCAACGGTCACCGCGCTCAACAACAAACCGTCCAGAACTTATTTCAGTCGGTCCAGCTCAATATCAACAGTCCCAACTTCCTCATTATGCAGGGTCGCATCACCAAAGTCCTCAACATGAAGGCTGTGGAGATCCTAGCCATGATAGAGGAAGCTGCCGGAACAAGAATGTTCGAAGATCGTCGAGACAAGGCGCTAAAGACAATGGCTAAGAAGGAAACAAAATTGGTCGAACTTCGAGAACTCCTCAAGGATGAGATTGAGCCGAAGTTGGAGAAGCTACGAACTGAAAAGCGTGCTTTCCTGGATTTCCAACAGACACAAAATGACCTTGAACGACTGACTCGAGTGGTTGTTGCATACGATTACCTGCGGTACCAAGACTCTCTAAGTCAGTCGGCAGCAGATCTCGAAGGAAAGAAGCAAAGACGGCGTGATCTGGAGGAATCGACAGCTCGTTTGAAGAGCGAGATTTCTCATCTTGAAGAAGATGTTAAGAAAGTGCGAGCTCAACGAGACAAGGAGCTTCGAAAGGGTGGCAAGGCTTCAGCACTAGAGGAAGCAGCCAAGAAGCACTCAAATGAGCTTGTACGACTAGCCACCATTCTCGATTTGAAGAAGTCGAGCTTGGCAGAGGAAGAAGAGAAGAAGGTGGCTATTGAGAAGACGGTTTCAGAGCTGGAAGCCACCCTACAAGACAAGACGGCCGCTTTCGAGAACGCCAAGGCCCGGTACGATGCCGCAAAAGAAGACTTGGAACAACAAAACAAAGACGCTGAGTCCAAGGAAGAACTTCTCCAAACCCTACAAACAGGTGTGGCTTCCAAGGATGGTCAAGAGAACGGCTACCAGGGTCAACTTCAAGACGCAAAGAACCGTGCAACTGCAGCGGCCACAGAACAAGAGCAAGCCAAGATCAAAATTGCACATTTGGAAAAGCGTGTCAAGGAAGAGGAGCCTCGCGCGAAAAAGGCGAAGGATCAAAATGCCGATCTCTTGCGCGATCTTGATGGTTTAAAGACACAAGCTCAGAAGCTAGAGAAAGAACTCGGCCGATTGGGCTTCGAACCTGGTCAAGAAGAGCAGATGTTCAAGAGGGAGTCAGAGTTGCAACAAACTGTTCGCAACTTAAGACAAGAATCTGACAAGCTGAAGCGTCAAGTCGCCAACACAGAGTTTAACTACGCGGACCCTGTGCCCAACTTCGACCGATCAAAGGTCAAGGGCCTTGTCGCACAGTTGTTCACTCTTGACAAGGAGCACACTCAGGCCGGTACTGCGCTGGAAATCTGCGCTGGTGGTCGTCTGTACAATGTCGTTGTTGATACTGAGGTGACTGGTACACAACTACTACAAAGGGGCAAGCTCCGGAAGCGTGTCACTATCATTCCTCTCAATAAGATCGCTACTTTCAAAGCTTCTGCTCAGACTATCGCTACAGCGCAAAACATCGCACCTGGCAAGGTTGATCTGGCGCTGTCTTTAGTTGGCTATGATCACGAGGTCTCGGCTGCTATGGAGTATGTTTTTGGCAATACTCTAATCTGTGCTGATGCAGATACCGCCAAGCGAGTTACATTTGACCCCAATGTCCGCATGAGAAGTATCACTCTTGAAGGAGATGCCTACGATCCATCTGGTACACTTTCTGGTGGTAGCTCGCCGAACTCGAGCGGTGTCCTCGTGCTTCTTCAGAAGCTTAACGGCCTCACTCGCCAGCTGAGCGAAGCTGAAAACGCTCTGAGAGAGCTTCAAGCCCGCATATCAAAGGAGAAGGCTAAGTTAGATCAAGCTCGTAAGATCAAGCAAGAGCTAGATCTGAAGAGCCATGAGATTAAACTCGCCGAAGAACAGATTAGCGGCAACTCTTCGTCTTCCATCATTCAGGAGGTTGAGAATATGAAGAAAACAATTCAAGAACTCAAGGAGAGCATATCCGAGGCCAAGTCTCGACAAGCCAAGGCAACTGCCGATATCAAGACCATTGAGAAGGATATGAACGACTTTGACAACAACAAGGATGCCAAACTCGTCGAACTGCAGAAAGCACTTGACAAGCTGCGAGCTGGTCTTGGTAAGAACACTGCCGCTGTCAAGACTCTACAAAAGGAACTGCAAGGTGCGCAACTCGATGCCGAGCAGGCCGGTTTCGACCTGTCTGCTGCTCGAGAACAGTTGCAAGAAGTTGAGGTCGCCATCAAGGCCCAACAGAAGGACATTGAGGACCTAGCAAAGCAAAAGGCTGAACTCCAGGAAACGCACGACATGGTTCAGGCCCAGCTTGACGATGAACGCGCTAAGTTGCATCAGTTCGACGACGAACTTCGAGCCTTAGAAGATGCCATTCGCTCCAAGAACTCGCGCATTGCCGAGGAAAGCCTCGAACTGCAGAAATTGGGCCATCTAGTGGAGAAGTTCCATAAGGAACAACAAGGTGCTGCTGAAAAGGTCGCCCGACTCGAAAAGGAGTTCGACTGGATTGCGGATGAAAAGGACAAGTTTGGCCGTAGCGGAACACCTTATGACTTCAAGAACCACAACATTGGAGAGTGTAAGTCAACATTACATAACTTGACTGAGCGCTTCCAAGGTATGAAGAAGAAGATCAACCCCAAGGTCATGAACATGATCGACAGTGTTGAGAAGAAAGAGGTGTCACTCAAGCACATGATCAAGACTGTCATTAGGGATAAGCGCAAGATTGAGGAGACAATCGTCAGCTTGGATGACTACAAGAAGAAGGCCCTCCACGAAACATGGGAGAAGGTCAATGGTGACTTTGGTAACATCTTCTCCGAGTTGCTTCCTGGAGGCAGTTTTGCCAAGCTTGATCCCCCTGAAGGCAAGACCATTAGCGATGGACTTGAAGTCAAGGTCTGTCTTGGTAAAGTGTGGAAACAGAGTTTGACAGAACTGAGTGGCGGACAAAGGTATGTAAACCCTCGCTCTTCTCGCACACAGATACTAACAATACTACTTTTAGGTCTCTGGTTGCCTTATCCCTCATCATGGCTCTGCTCCAGTTCAAGCCTGCCCCTATGTACATTCTTGACGAGGTCGATGCCGCTCTGGATCTTTCCCATACCCAGAACATCGGTCGTCTCATCAAGACACGATTCAAGGGCTCGCAGTTCATTGTCGTCAGTCTGAAAGACGGCATGTTCCAAAACGCGAACCGCATTTTCCGCACTCGCTTTAGCGAAGGTACCAGTATGGTGCAGGCTCTTACGCCAGCGGATATGAAGTAATGATGTTGGCGGCAACTGGGAAATGTCTGGAATGAGTCTATGAAAGGAACTAGATGGGGGTTTGTACATGAGGCGTCGAGTTGGATGGGGAGGGATAATGTGTTTTAGGCATTGGGATACCATGTGATACCGTTTGATTTAGTAGGCATGGCCTGGAATTTATCAATTGCTCTGAAAGTGCTCTGTTGTTCATGGGATATGTTATGTAAGATCTTATAAAATGGTCGTGAATATATTTTTGTTGTGTGGCTTCTCACATGAGATTGCTGCCAGATAACTCCTAGCTCGCCAGGAACATAGGAGACGCTGGAAACGAAAATGGTTGAGACCCTTTGTCAAATTGTCTTGATCAACTTGACACAGACCGTCCTCTCTATGATCGATCTACCCTGAATATCCCCAGCTTCTGCTTAGCTCCTATATACCGAGCCAGTTCGGCAGGAAGCTCGACATCCATGTTCAACCCCATAGTGCTCCTTGATCCAACCCTGACCTCAGCGAATGAGTAACCTCGTGCTCGAATTTCCTCCTTGTTTGGAAATGACACGGGCAACAAGAGCTCTTTTTCGGGAGTGGCGTTGAGCCCGTAGCTGATTTTGGCTGAGACACGTTGCACAATACCCTGTAGTCCTGAATCTGTCCAGGGAAACCTCAAGACAAGAAAGGAGCCTTCAATTATGCCCAGTAGACGACTAGTCTTGCTCGCATCGGGAATCCAGAGGTCGACTTCGATGTTGGCCAGTAACGGGAAGTGTTCGCGAGAGATAGCGTGCCATACAGGACCATCATTTTGGCCAGCCTGAGAGTCAAGCTGAGCAAACGTATACAAACGATCGTATTCAGAGTTGTTAGACGAGGCACTGTCGCGCTCTAGCTCAATTCCACAGCATGACTGGACAGGGAAAACACGCAGACTCTTCCCTTTCGGATCTGCCCCGGGGAGCCGGCGATCCGATAATTTATCAGGGCCGAAGTCCATGTCTCGAAGTGCCACGCCGGCCCGCGAGTGGGTCTGCCGGAGGACATCGCTGCAATCCACGGGAACGGGAGGAAAGAGGATCAAGATAGGGACAAGGAACGCGACGAGGGTGACGGTGAGAAGTGTGAGTGACACGGCGTCTAGGTTGCACACAAATTGCTTAGTGGCAACCATCCCATCGCGGATACGGATACCTGAAAGTATCGTTGCCATGTTGCCCAGCCGCTGGACGAGGGCTGAATCGCGACATGCAGCGGTAAGATAGCCCTGCAGGCGCGGGATCAAATCCGTCATTTGTCGTTGAGATGAGAGGACTGCGCTAAAGACTAGGGAGGGAGGCTTGAGTTGAGTTGAGTTGGGTTGGGTTGAGTTAACCTCAGAGGTGCATATGCAGTGTCTCGCACCAGCTGCGCGATAGGGTAAAGGCAAGGGTCTGAGGGCTGAAGTCAATCAACAATATTCATGGGCTAGCCCGATATTGATCGGTCTTGTTCTTGAATATTTGCAGATCTTGGTTGTTATCGATCAAGTTGTGGTGTCTTTGCTGTATGTATGTATGTGTGTATGTATGTATATGATCGCACACACTGTAGGGTTGACTAGTGATTTAGGTTTGTTTCGAGTTTTCATTTCCCCTTAAGTGTTGTGATAGGTTCAGGTTGCTGAATCTCTAGCCACCCCTTCTTTTCGGGGGCCACGGGCGTCCGAGCTATGGAAAACCTACCATAGCGCACCTATCGCATCGTATCGTTTTAAATTACGACCAGGAAGTCTCAAACCAACGCCCTGGGCTGAGTGCCACGATACAAAAAACTTTGCTAGGTTGCCGCGTGCTGGACTGGGTTTGGGCTGAGCTGGTAGGGTTGGAATTGTGAAAATCAACAAGCGTCCATCCATCCACTGTTTTACGCAAAGAGGCAGGGTTGGGGTTTCCCCTCCCTGGATACTGTACCTACAGTATTTTGACATGTTGTCTCCACAGGATCCGGAATGTATAGCCGCTCACCATAGCTGCTATGCATACAGTCGTCCCGCCTATCCGAAGAAATTTGACATCAGCGTACACATAGCATGAGTGATATGTACAGTTCTTCCCAGGATACATGGCCTATCTCCTCCCTGGTCTGATGGAGAAGGTAGCACTGTTGTAGGCACGGATACCATGCGAATTGCTGATCATGAATTACATGTTTCGGCCAACTAAAGCGATAGGCACAGTCGCAGCACTTGTATCCTGCAGCTACTGCCAGCTTACCAGCAACAGAGTAAGGAATTCGAAATCGTCGGAGAGAAAGAAGTACCGAGCAGGATCACCGGCGGAACGGTTCAGCCGTTTTTTTCCCAACCGACCTGTCAACGCCATGGGCCCTCTTTAGCTGTCTTGGTCGTTGAACCTTGGTGCCACCAACAAGACTCCTCTTGTTGGTGAATCTGTCAACTGCCAACGGTCTCACTTCAGCTATACTGGGGTCGAGATATCAAATAAGGAGTCAGGATTGCTTTGGTCAACTCTGAAGAGCCTTTGTTTCTATAGGCTGATTGGCCAACATAGGCGCGCTCCTCTGCAAGTTCATGCTTTGTTGTGGACCACTGGACCTAGTTAACTTTGTAACACTATGCGCTGTCAAGCAGCGGAGAGTTGTTGTCTTTGATCATCATAAGCAAGTCCCGGAGTTAGCTAAGAGTTAGGTTGTTGAAGAGGTGGGTCAATTCCCGTCAGATCCTGGTGTTCCTCATGGCGGCTGCGACCACCATAAAATCCTCGTTGCATTGATCGCCATGAGGCTGGTCGGAGATACTTCTGTTTTCATCCAGAGCCTCCATTCCTAGCTTTCCTGTCGTGCCGACACGCTGACTCGTAGTAGAAGTAAGGCACAGGTATTTACTGTACTTGGCCCAGAAGAGTCATGAAGCTGTCAAGCAGGGGTTAACAGGTAACTGCAACTGGCAAAGGAAATTCCATTTGGACTTCATTCTGCCAGATCGAGTCCCAACGTGTCAGACGTGCTACAAGTGTGCTTTCACAACAAGACCTATGCCCGACGGGCATAATTTTTTTTTTTTTTTTTTGCAGATCTTAGCCCAGTGCGGAACTTTATACCAATAGAGGAAGTTGAGAAATGCAGTGAGATGCACAATCAGTCCCCAAGATAACCAACTGGTATACATACAGGCATAGCTATCTTCCTTCCTCGACCACAATCGTAAGAACATATGAACGGATAATATTGAAGACAAAGCAAGCCGGAGACTCGGTTCCGCGCCCCACTGATTAACTTTCAGGCTGAAAAGCATGCCTTGCTGTAATTTCCACATCTTATTGCAAGGGAATTCCTGGGATCTCGAAAGGATGAACGAAAGTGAAGCTCGATAATGTAAGCGGTCCTGATCCATCTCCACCATACCCTCCCCGCAACCCCTCAAAGGTCTAGCGGTGACACTGATGCAAGCTCCGCCAACGCCAATTTGCTATGATTGAGATAGCTATGGCTCAGGCTCTTGTTCTTTCAGAAATCCTGGTCTCGGTATGTGAAACGGCTTTGAAACAAGTAAAACACCACAGGTGAAGACCTTTGGTAGACTCTGGAGATTTTATGCCTCAGTCGCATCGATACAACAGCAACAAAAGAACTCCAGGGATCCGTATTTAGATGCCATCCTGGCTCTTTATCGGACATTGCACTTCACACGATATTGCAACCGTCTCTCGTGGTAATAGATGTCTTCTAGACCTATCAGTATCCCAATGGCTTTGAGGAAGCCCTTACTCCTCAGATATGGAGACCGCCAAGGAGTGCCGGTTGGTTTTCTGGTCAGAACCCAAGCCTGACGAGGGCATTGCGTCTATGAATCGTTACGAGGGATCAATCGATTATGGTGCTGAGGTTTTCACCCACTTCAGCAACTGCAGACGCCGGATGTGATAGCGTTGGTTTCAATCTGTCAGATCACTCTTGCAGAGTTCTCGTTGCCCTGTAATACTCTTGAGAACCGCCGATACCCCATTCAGAGTTGCCCGACGGTCCACGAGGTCGTATCAGATCCAAGCACACTGCAGGTTTAGTCAATATCTTGTCCAGGAAGGATGAAGAGAACGTTTGAAGAGAAGTGGAGGGTTGAACAAGGATATAAATCTTCCGAAGCACGCGCTGACCAAGAACACCAGCATGCGATCCTTCTAAACTTGAACATCTTTCGATCTGCATTCAGTTTCCTAAATCTCCAGTAGTCTTCGCCTGAGCATGGGGGTTAAGAAATCATGTCCTTTGATGCTTGGCATCTCGGCCAGGGCGGATTAATGTACTGCGGAATCTTGGTGACCTGACCCAAGACCCAGGTGGTGGGAGATGAGTGTAGAAGGGCTGTATTCCTTGTGGGTCGTTTGTTGGTTGTTGCGTTTGGCTAGACCAGGGCAAACAGCGCAATCCTACAGACTTGCGGCGTGCTTGTTAAACACTGAATGAACTCCGTGTACAAATGTCTGGGATCATGCGGCGTTTTTTAAGTAGGAATATCCGTTGCTTTTGAGTAATAAAGATAATCCATAGAGACTGTAAAGTGTTCGATGCATGTAAGCTCAGGTAGTTTACTCAACCCAGTTCCTCGGATTATTGGCTTGTGGCTCTGACACGTTCCAGAACTAACTAATAAGCTAGCTTGACGGGAAGCTCCTGATCTATGGTAACCAGGGCTCCTCCTCTGTTACTACTCGCCATCTATAGGGATAGTTTTGTCTGTGCTCAAATACACAAGGGTCATGGCGGTAGGGCTTGATAACGCCGATGAATATCGGTTACCGGCTCCGATAATGGAAGGCATTGACACTCTAGGAGCAATACGATATCATTGCACAGGACTCTGCAACGTTTTAGTACTGCCCATACATAATCTGCATGTGCAAGATGGGGCTTGCAAAGTCGGTCCTTGCTAGCTTGCATGGCATCCCTAAGCACCACGTCTGCAAGCCTCATGCACTGAGGGTACCAAAATATGCAGCGTTGAACCAACAGGGTATGGTCGACAGTTGGATCGCTCAAGGCTGCTTTGCTCTCGAAACTGGTTTGATGGAGCAGTCGGAGGTACCATGGCAAGAATATAGGCATGCAATAGATCGTTTCAGGACGATCAGCACTCAAATAGGTCCGTAGTAAGAAGTGATAAAGACTCATTTCGTTGTTGACAGTAGAAACCATCTTTCAGCTTGACCAAAGATCATGATGGTATGTTCTGGGCTCATGCAGGGCAGCAGAGCTGAAAATAGGAAATCAACGCTGTGTGTTCCCAAAATTTGTGACAAGCTCGCTCGTAATTTTTGCCTTGCTTGAAACCAGATATCCCATGTCCTCCATGCATCGTCATGATGTCGATGACAAGAGAAAATAAACTGTTGAGCCAGCGTAACTCCTGACAGCCATGACCCACAGAGGCGTTCATTGCTGGGTTCGGCCACGCGACTACCCACACAGGGTGCCGGGAGCGGGACTTGATCCAAGCGTCAAGACATCATTAAGTCGTTTCATTTGTTGCCAGAAGCTGGGACGGATCCGGTGGTTGTTGCTCCGCGGCGCGTCTTTCAGGGGGTTTCATTGGGACATGACTGTCCTCCTCCCACGGCGCACCCTTGTTGATGGTGCCCTATCAGATCGCCATCTTGAACCAGGGACTGGCCGCATTTTTAATGCCAAGCCTGCCAATGACAGGTACAGATTTTTGAGGACGAGGAAACACACTTGTTTTTCTGTACGTAACATATAATGAACAAGAGAATAAGGCCATCGATCCAAATAGCACAGGAAGTCATGCTGTGCAAGTAAAAGCTGTGATATATGCCCATATGAATAATTATTAGGCATATACAGTAGTTGGGGAATATGCCAGTTCTTTGGTCCAAGCCAATGACTTTCACGCTGACAGTCCTGGGAGGTTGCATCACCGTTGATGATTGACCATGTCCATGGGTGATCCCTGAAGTACCTCCCGAAAAGAACAACGTCAAAAGCACAGACACAGCCTTGAATGGCCCAAGATTTGCGGTGCCATCGCCGTCAGTCGATGCATGTCTTTGTGTCTCAATATCTTAGAAGTCTGTCTTGATTCGTTTGAACGCTATGTCAGCCTCGTTTCATTGATTACACCAGGCTGCCCACTCGTGTGGCTGACTGGACACTGAAACAAGGACCAACCAGTAGAAAACTTCAACCACAACGATCGACATTGCTACATCGTCTTGTGAACAGAGTCGTATATTTGGACTTGAATGGGCGGCTGAGCAAGCAATTCTGCAAAGTTGAGTAGGGGTCAAAAGAAAGGCGAAAATTAGGATAAGCCTATTTCGCGTTCTTTAGCTGCATTAGGTCAAGACTAGATGGATGGATGAATCCATACCTCCACGATGAACATATACATGCATCGCACAGTTTTTAACTGGAACATGATAGCCAGGGGAGCGGTTCCGACTGCAAAGAATTAAGGCCGACCCATCAGCTGCAAATGTCCGTCTGCGGCTTCGGCACTGGCCCAGTCAGGCAAAGCTTTAACGGCATTTCGTAGAGGTACGTAGGTACGGAAGAAAGAAACAAGACCCAGGAGATCGGGCGCATTCCAACTATTCCATGTCAAAGAAAGCGGAGCTGGTTCGGGGGTATTCGAATCCTTGTCAGTCCGTACAAGATTTCGGGGGTAGGAACGAAAATAACCAAATGGGACAAGAGTTTATTATGCACCAAGAGAATAAAAAGAGGGAAGAAAGAAATGAATGTGCGTAGGAAGCTAGGATTGGATCGGATTGGCAGGTAGGTATGAGTGAGGTGAAGTTATGGTAAGCAGCTGCGCAGGCACGCCTGTCATAGATGGGAACGGGGGCGTGTTCCTTCCCTCCCGTCCCCTTTCAGTCCATCCATCCCATCCACATCCATCCATCCAATGCCCCCCAACCCAACTAAAGCTCAGCCCGCCCCGCGCTCTATTTGGCAATAACATCATCCATCTCGTCGCCCAATCTTTGTTATTCACCCCTGTCTCTCGATCACAGACCTGACTAACCATATTAAACGCGCTGTACAAGGGCTATATGTCATCGTCAGCTCCAACCTCATATCACAATTGTTGCTCTTTACTCGACGCGTACTAGCTGTGGATTTCAACCCGACCCAGCTTTTACAAGTGTACTCTGAGCCTTGTGTCTCTCCCACCAATAGTCATATATCTTAAGACAACAACTTCAACTGTCTCTATTATTAGCTGACCCAGCTCTACCGAAATCTTTCGAATTTGTGGAAACTCAGTACCGTACGGATACCGTACGCACACATCCACTCCGTCTTGCACCCTGCTCATCTTACACTCACTCCTCCACATATTCATTCACATTTGTTTGGAATCGAAAAGCTTTTCTTGAAAGGGCCCGTATCGTGCCCCGTGAGCTTCTGACACCGCTACATTCACCCAAACGCCAGCTCTTTGTATCTTATTCCTACTGCCAGAGTCACATCCAAGCCCGGGCCATCTACCCGCAATTGATGACCTGCTTGTCAGTAGGCGTGGGATTGTCAGACAGCCAAAGGGCACAAGCTTAAAGCTCTTGGCCGGTTCCCGGGACCCACGAGCCCAGGCTTTCTAATTGATCAACGATTTGACGCCCCGTCAGGCTTGCATCTTGCATACGACAGGCTGCTTGCTCAGGGAGCAAGGACATTTTTGGCCTTCAACTTCATCTCCAGGGGCTCAGCCAACTGCTTAACCAATCCACTTTGAAGTCAACCGTCTCCCCGCCGCTGCCGGTTTTTCTGATATACGCCCCCTACGTGGATCTGGAATCAGGAGCCAATCTAACATCCTCCCTACCGCAAAGGGCCCGGACGACTTTGCATCGATCAATCTCTCCTCCCTATCATAGGTGATAGCGCCCCTCCGTTCCCCAGCCGCAATACATGCGTTCCCTTGTTGTTGTTGAAGGCCCCTCTCGCAGTACCTTACAACTATCTCAGACCTCCCTCATCAGTGACCAAAGAACGATCTTGCAAACCCACCGCGTGACACGACAACTAAGTCAAGCTCCGTGTACGAGATCCATCGGAGTCACAACTACTGACTAATCTTTCTATCCTCCTCGGATTCTTCTTGGATACATCCGTAAGAAGCTTTTGGGCCTCTCAAGTCATCGCCTCACACATTTTTGCTGTTCTTCTAATCTTGAAACGGATTTACCTTATTGGCCAGACCACATTATCAATACTGTATCACTATTTGTGAAGAGACAGCAGTTAAGAACTCCTTCGAACACCCCTGACCCTTTGACCCGTATTATCGAGACTGCCTCGTTGGTAGCCAACTTTGGTTATTAGCTTTTTTTTTTTTTTTGCTTGAGACAGCATTCCGAAGGACGAATTGCCCTCCTTGCTGTTTAAGACCCCTACACTATATCTGGAACAGCTTTCGACCAGTAAGCAAGCTTTTTGAAAGCATGCGAATCGCGACCTGTTAACCAGATTCCTTGCCACTTCAACGCCTTTGAAGTATTTGAGCCACTCAAACCGCATTAGTCGACTATTCACGATGGGAGACTACTATCATCACTTCCTGTCGTCGATGTCCGGGGCAGGGATGAATCCCGCGACATCGCCCGAGGATATGCTCGACCCTCGAATGCATGGAGCACCAATGCCTATGGCATCTGCCCCGATGCCTGGTCCGTATCAGCAACTTGGATATTTTACTGGGTTCCCAGATCCCATGATGTTTAATCCGAACAAGTCGCAGAAAGCTCGCCGAAAGTCTGCAGCTGGTACTCCTGCAGCAGTTGACCATGTCAAGCATCGAAGAACACGATCAGGCTGCTTTATGTGTCGCAGTAGAAGAGTCAAGGTATGTGCTCGAGGACCGAGTAGAAGACATTCCTAACTTGTCCAGTGCGATGAAACCCGGCCAATATGTGAACGTACGTGTATTTTTGGGGAACTTGTTGATTCTGTTGTGATGATGATGTGCTAATGTCAATCAGGTTGCAAGAAAGGAAATCGAGAATGTGTCTATCCGGACCCCCCATCGTCAAAGGGCTCCTCAGCGTCGAGCGGCAAATCCAAAGATCCTGTAGCATCTGCTCAGCAACCGAGTCCGTGTTCATCCAAATCGGAAGACGACGAGGACACTGAGCAAGAAACGAAGCTCGAGAAGCTCGAGACGATTGTGGACGAAGATGAAGAGACTGAAGATCAAACAAAATCTTCAGTGCTCTCCAGACAGTCCCAAAGCGTGTCCCCATCGACTGCAACAGCAACACCAAGTAGTCTCGCAGCTGTCTATCCCTCTTCCGAGTTTCCCATACAGATGGGAGAACCTGATTGGTCGAATCTGCCGCCAGAGTATCAACAAGGCCTCTCTTTCTTTGTGGAAAACCTCAACCATTTTAATTATTGTATACCACTGGACTCTGATGGCTTTTTCACGAAGATTCTGCCCAATATGGCGACCCGCCACGAGCCCTTGCTCAATGCGCTTGTGGGCTTCTCTGCATACCATATCACCCTTCGAAACCCACAGGGAAAGCTCCAAGACTTCTTGCAATATTACAATAAGAGCGTAACACAGCTCCTGGGATTGTTCAAGAGAAGGGAAAAACCCAACGTTGCGACCCTTCTGACAATTCTGCAGCTGGCCACTATCGAAGTATGTGTCATGATCCTTTGACGACATTCGACCTCCGTATTCTGACCATATTTTTAGGAGTATTTTGGCGACTGGGTCAATTTAATGGGACACCAAAAAGCGGCTTTTGAGATAATAACGAGTATCTTCACTCCTCAGACTGTGATGCAAACTCCCGTTGGCCGCATGTGCCTTAGCTGGTACGCTCGATTCGATAACTTCGTTGCCCTCATGGGAGGATTTCCTACCGATCTGCCGCGAGAATGGTTTCAGGCGATGCTGGACTTTTATAATTCAGGAATTACGTCAAATCCAGATGAGTTGCATTGGAAGATTAATGCGTGGTCTGCACGACTTCGTCTCATCTCTTACGACATGTCGATCCTGTTCGCTCGAGGCAGTAGGGGCCAGATATCCCAGGAGGACTTTATGAAGGAGCATGAACTCTTGAATAAACAGCTCATAGAGTGGAAGGAGAAGCGCGACCCCGCCCTACAGGATCCGAAATATCTCATTAAAGATTTCCCTCCTGCAGAAACTCTTGATCCGGATGACTTTGTCAACCCATATACGGTTGGAATTCTTTATGATTTTCCATTGTTCGACGTCACGGTTTTATGCGCAGAGTGGAACAGCATAATGATAATGCACAAATGTCAATCATCGGGAATGAGGCCAGATCAACTCTTCGCAGACCTCAACCGTCATGCATACAGAACTTGTCAATATTTCGAAACGTTGGAATTCTGGCCTTCAACCCCCAGAGGCGTTTTGGTTCTGATACAAGCATGTATTGCTATTGCGGCTCTATTTTGCCCTCAAGATGCCCGACATCATATGTGGTTCCGTCGAAAGTTCGCTTTACTGGAGACCATGGGGTAAGAACACAACTAGCTTTCACGCTATAGTCTGGAGCTTACAAGCAGAATGGGTGCTAACCCCTGAATAGATATATCCATCCACTTCCCCTGCGTACCAAAATGGCAGAGTTATTCCGAGAACCCTCCTGCGTAAACTGGTGGCTACCTAATGGAGAAGGATTTAGCCCAGTGTTACAGGAAATACGAAACTTTGCAGATGAGCGGAACGCTGCAGCTGTAACGGCACAGCAAGAGAGTGTTCGTGAGGTTCGACATATATTCGCCAAGATGTCGTTGATGGATGATGCAAATGCACCGTCAAGCTCTGGTCCAGGTCCTGCTTCAGGATCAGGATCAGGTAATGGCTCATCCACCGAGAAGCGATGATTTTGGGTTTGAATTCCTAGCGAATGATTCGAAAGCTCAAGTATTGCATGATAAAACCTTCATTATTCAGATTCTTTCACTGTTTATCACTGTACAGCTCTTGTGGGCTGTTTGTGTAGATAGGTAGATGGGTTGCTTTTTTTCAGGGAGCAAGGAACCAGGAGGTCCATTGCAACGTTTTCTAGGAAACAAGTTGATGGGGAGAAACATTTGGGGGATTTTTTTATTTTATTTTATTTTTTTGGAGTTACATACGCAGGTATAGACCAAGGAGCCATTATTCGTGGGTTGGTAGATAAAAAGGCATTTACAGCCTGAGTGCTGATACATGGGGGAGTTATTGGATCAGGGGTACTTTAACAGACACTCAAACGGTGCCAGTGTTGCCGTTAAGCTAATTATGTATTGACTACCGAGGAGGATCATGTGGTCAATTGTGTTATTATACAGTGGGTAGGTGGTTCTGCCATGCTGTACTACCATATCCTGAAAGTCAAGACATGAAATCAAATGGATATCACCCTTTATCCGTCCATCATTTCTCTCCCTTTTTCGTATCGTCCTCCGATGCCGCATCCTCAGGGGACTTAGCCTCTGAGGTTTCAGGGGCATCCGCGTCTGACGTCGGCTCCAAAGTAGTCTCTGGTGACGTTGAGGGCTTCTCTTTTGCTGAATCACCCTCAGCAACGTCCTTATCTGTAGGTTGCTTTGACTCCTGGGAGTCTGTGGTCGGCTTAGGCTCGTCTCTGTGAGTGTCATCGTCATTTGCAGAATCTTCTTCTGTGGTAGATCCAACAACTGTCAGGTCGGCATCATCGATTTCTTCGTCTTCGTCTTCATTCTCATCATCATTATCCTTTTCAGTTGGGTGATCATGGGACTGTGCCTCGGGTTCTCCTATGGCTGATTGCTGAACAATAACGGGGATATTGGCTACTTCTGGTTCCTCCTCAACCGGTGAGGGAGCAGTAAGATGCATGTCTTTGAGTTTTCTGGAAACTCCGTCGGGCTCCTCTTCCTCAGCTTCGATGACAGTCGTCACAGCACTGCCTGTTGAAGGGCTGCTTCGAATGTGTCGTCGGGTATTTGTTCTTGTTGGGTGCATATTGTCTTCTTCAGTAGGGGGGCCCCTTTGGTGAGATGAAGGCTTAAGAATGGTGGGAGGAGGCTTCTCCGGCTCCTGTTCAGTATGAGGTGCCTCGAGTCCCTCTGCTTCAGGGGGCAATTTGTAGTTCTCAGCGGGCAGTAGATCATACAAGTCGCATACGGTCTTGAACAGAACATAAAGTCCTGTCTCCGCCTCGACAGACCAAAACACGCCGCGATGCTGGAACCAGGCATGGGCAAATATGCGATGCAGCCTGCGGAATACATTGACAAGATTCTTGACGCCCACGTTCTTACTGTGGTTGTCATTATGGACAACAAAGCGACTAGGGAAGATCTTCTGGTCGGTCACAACGTTGGCAGCCCAGTCCAAGGTGTGACAGCAGTAGTCAATGGCGCAGCAGCTCTTGGGTTGCTCGTGCACAGCGCAGAGGAACTGCCATTCGGAGGCGCGCATTTCGGGGCACGTGTTCGCACTGCATGGCGGGGTGTCGAAGAGGAAGCCAACGATTAGGGAGTTGCACTGTGAAATGAGGAAACGGCAGAGCTCATAGAGCCAGATGGTTCGATCGACGCCATTGGGAGGTGTTGCAAGCTGTAATGCGGTGCCACGGGTGATAGGTTGAGTGTTGGAAGTGGTATGATAGCAGTGGAGGGCAGCTAGGTGTTCTTGAAGTTGAAACGCAGAGTCGAGCTGGTTCATGTTAGCCTTAGCTTTCAGTACATCATAGTACTAGCGCAAATACCTCTTGTAAGGGTATCAAAGGAGGTCCGGCAGCCATATCCGCTGCTTTTGTTCCTGGATGTATACGCCGTCTCGAACTCGCTTCAAGCTGCGATTGCTCTTGAGGTGTCGTATGAAGACTGGCTGCAGGTCCACCGGACGGAGACATGGGTGCCATCTGAATCTCCGCTGCTGGCGGAGGGCTTGGTAGCCTAGGGGAACTCGGTGCTAATGACATCGTAGGCAAAATATGAATTCGCTGCTTATTAAAACTCGCGACGTTAGGCGCAAAGATCTGGGGAAAGTTGGGCGGTTAGTATCACACGAGGCTGCGCTAGGTTGACAAGCAAGTGGCTGGGCAGGGCTAAGCTCCCCCAGGCCCCTGGGGTTTAGGGTGGGGATTCGGTATATGCATAACAGAGAAATGCCTGCCGCATGCAGCTAAGGGGGACCGTGCAACTTATACCACCGAGCTTCTGAATTCATGATTTCAGTAAGACGATTTGTGAATGCATTCTTATTGATGAAAAGAAGTCTGAAGTCTCGCGGAAAAACTGAAATTATTAACCGATAGACTTTATTATTACATAAAAGTCTTAGCTAAACAGCCAGAACAACTAATTCTACAGCCATGGATTTTGATGACGATGCGCCGCCAGAGCTAGTTGATACAGCCACCAACGATGTGGACGAGGAGATTACAGTCAAGGTTCCCATCACAATTGTGACAGGTAATACTGCCAGGTAATTTAGATGCGACTATCTAATATCTCATAGGATACCTCGGCGCTGGCAAAACCACTCTGCTCAATTACATCCTTACAGCTCAACATGGCAAAAAGATCGCCGTTATCATGAATGGTTAGGAATGATCACGACTTGTTGGAAAACAACCACTAACATGGCAATAGAGTTTGGGGACTGTAAGTGCTCAAGTGTGAGATTTTTGTTGCGTTTCTAAGTTATACTACAGCACTCGATATTGAAAAGTCAATTACTGTGAACAAGGGTGGTGAGCAGGTTGAAGAGTGGCTAGAAGTTGGCAACGGCTGCATCTGCTGTTCAGTAAAGTATGTCTCAGACTTATGATACCAAATATCATACTGATTGGCTTCAGGGATACTGGAGTCAATGCGATAGAGTCCCTAATGTCAAAGAAGGGTGCATTTGATTACATCCTGCTCGAAACTACAGGTCTGGCTGATCCTGGAAACCTAGCACCCCTCTTCTGGGTAGATAATGGACTCGGTAGCACCATTTACTTGGATGGAATCGTCACGCTGGTAGATGCGAAGAACATTCTGCGCAGCCTTGACGACCCTAATGGTGTTGTTGAAGGACACGACAACCACGGCCATGGCCCAGTCATGACTACAGCACATGTTCAGATCTCTCATGCGGATGTGATCGTGATCAACAAGGCCGACATGGTGACAGAGACGGAACTTAACCAGGTCAAGGAGAGAATCCAGTCGATCAATGGTCTTGCCAAGATCCATGTAACGGAGAAAAGTGTAGTCCCTCAACTGGAGGGATTCCTGCTTGATTTGCACGCATATGACCAATTCAATGAGTCAGATGCAAATGCCAAGGGACACAGTCATCTCGACGCTGTAAGTTCCCGGCTGAAAACATGATATTTATGTGAGAGATTATGTGGCTAACCGCCCAGACCATATCAACCGTCACCATACCTGTCGGTCGCCTTGAACCGGGACAACTGGACGCAGTTGACCGTTGGCTACGATCTGTACTGTGGGATAACAAACTACCTGAAGATGAAAAAGAGGGAGATTTTGAGATTCACCGCTCAAAGGGACGGCTTGTGTTTGCCAATGATGAGGCCAAGATATTACAGGGGGTGAGGGAGGTTTTTGAGATAAATGACGGGCCATCAGGAGATGAGACGCCCAAGGAGGGGAAGATCATTCTAATTGGAAGAAATGTAGCAGGTGTTGGATTTGAAGACAGTTTCAAAAAAGCCATAAGCTAAGTTTTTAGAGTCGGATATAGAAGTTGATGATAACTCTAAGATGTCTTGAGCTCTTTATCAAGTGCAACTGATGGTTACTGTTTACTGAGTGCGAACTGATGCAATTAAGCTCTGTTCAAGTCATGGCACTTAACTATATGTTTACCTCAACTATAACAGTGTTGTCATATTCGATATATCACAGTGTCCAATAGTGTTTGTAGTGATGATGTTTGCCATGATGTCGAGGCGTCTCCACTTATTCCCGCCCGGATCATCGTCCGTTCCACCTCATTCCAATGTCCAGCCGCCAGTCTTCTCAGTGAGCCCTTCTCCAACGCCGTAGCAAACCTAAAGCCCCAGGCGAATAAGGCCAGCTTTGAAAGCAAACGATCGCATCTACAAACAGCATCCCTACCATTTTGTCAACCTCCGCACAAAATCGCATCGGCGTCGCACCGGGCGGACCCTTTCGCTACGAACTTCGATTTGACAACACTGCACTGCACTGTATTCTTGCAACACCTCCACCTTGTCGATCGCGACCAAACGTCTACAATCAATCATGAATAGGCCAGGTAGGACGCACCCCCACGACGTTATTCATTCGCAGCCCAGACCCCGCGCTGCCAGCGAAATCTGCAAAACCTTCGTCATCTTTCGTTATGTTTTCGGCATTCCTCACGCGAGAGAGAGAGAGCAGTGCGCCAGCATATACACTCACGAGCCTCACAAACTCCCTTGACGGCTTTCAACCCCTCCACGACCCTCATTGATCTTGTTCGGATGTCGCCACGATCGCTTCAATGGATCTAAACGCGGACCAGGATCAGGCTGGGGGGATGTCGGAGTTATTGTCATGGTCATGAGGAAAATTGGATGGTCAAGCAAGCATTGGCAGGATAACGCTGACGATGTCATCGAACCGTAGGGGCAGTGCCACAGACACTTCGCGGGATGCCTGGTGGCTTTGGTGGTCAACAACAACCCCAACAACCAGGACGAGCAGGAACGAATCGATTACCGAACGGAAAACTAGGTATGCGCTGAAGAAGTGATTGCGATCTCCGCGCTGTTTTGGCTGGGTTGCATCGACGACGGGCTTAGGCTAATAACGAGGGACAAATATAGGGAATAACAACTCTGGCTGGGCTTTTGGAGGGGTTCCCATGGCAGGAGCAGCTCCCCAAAACGCTGGACGTCAACTTGGCGGAAACGTGAGCTTCGCACAGAGCTTGTCGGGCTCTCAACCAGCAACATCACTCGACCTATCGTACGTAAATGGCCGCAATTCATATCCTTGGAGCTTCAATACCTATTTGGCATTGAATTATTCCAAATAAAGCTAGTCATGGTGACGCGCTTGCTAATACGGCCTAGCGAATTTCCATCATTATCGAACAACGCCCAGATGTCGAACCCCAATCAGTCGTCTATGTGGTCGACAGCTGGATCGAGAAACCTGGGTGGTCTGAATCAGCGCAACCAAGCTACCCCTCAGCAAGGTGGCCAGGATGATATGTTCAGTCCCACCTCTTCCAGAGGGCAAGGCGGATTCAGATTCGGTAACCAAGGCAACATTGGACAACCTCAATCGAGCAGCGTAGATGACTTTCCACCACTGAATCAAACGTCGAATGGTGAGATGGGTTCAGATCGGACGGCGAACTTGATGTCCTCTTTAGGCTTCGGCTCTCAAGCCGGCGCTGGACCTTCAGCAAGTAACAGGGGGAACGGTCTTCTGAACGCACTATCGGCTAACAGCCGAGCGAATGAAGCCAGGTCACCTCCTGGTATTGGAGCCCCTGGTCGGTTTTTATCATCCTTCGCTGCGCTTCCAAATGCTTACTTTCCTAGGCTCTTCAAGACCGCAAGACGGCAAACCTCCTGGACTGGAAGAGCCTCGGCAAAAGTCGTCTAAGGAGGATGGGGTACCAGACGATACTTCTAACACAGCAGACTATAACACCGGGGACTATAACGCCACGAATTATGTAGCTCAAACGATGCAAAAGAGACTCGATGCTGAGGATGTCATTGACCCTCTGGAGGGTATGCCCGCATCGGACAAGTGGGGTCTCAAGGGCTTAACAACGTTGATGAACAACTATCCTGACTACCATGCCATGGTTGTGGGAATGGATCCCAACTCCCTGGGACTTGACATCAATTCTCAAGAGTTTGTCTTCCCAATTACAACGATGAGGGCTTGCTAACTTATTCTCAGGCTGTTCTCAACACAGATCTACTCGCTCTTTGATGACGCGCCTCCTCGGCCAGTCCTTACCAATGGAAGGTTTCGTTTGCCGGATTGTTATAACGTGACAAATGTGCAACCTATCGAGAGCAAAATCCAAAGCTTTAACGAGGAGACTTTGTTTTGGATCTTTTACAGCTGTACAGCAGATGTCAAGCAACAAATGGCTGCAGCTGAGCTGTAAGCGATAACTTGTTTGTACGTGTATTGAAGGCAACTAACTCTTGATAGGCACTCCCGAAACTGGAGATGGCATAAGAAACATCAGATCTGGTTGACCAAGGACGAGCACATGACCCCTCAAATATTGAGCCCTAACCATGAACGAGGTTACTACATCGTTTGGGATACCAACAACTGGCGCAAAGAGCGTGTATGTGCATCTTGGAGGGATTTGGATGATACTATCTAACACGCGCACAGAAAGAACTTACTCTACACTATGGCGATCTAGATACAACACTGAGCCAGGCACAGGTTGTACCTTGATAGGAAAATTTACCACCACTATTGGAGAGGCTTTTCCTTTGGAACGGGTGCGCATTGGTGACTCATACGTATGAAACGTACAAAGGGGCGTTACGGCATCAAGACAGGGCAACTGTTTCTCGTGGGGATGGGATCGGACCTGGGTTATGAATGAATGCTCTTCCATCTCTGAGGGCTGGCTTATCGCCTGGATATCGGACTGTCGTGTCAATAAATGATGCTTTTCAGTTCTGCGCATTTTGTGTTTGCTTTGAATGTTGTGTTGTGCATGTTGAAGATTCGCCACGACTCAATGAAAAGAGGGGATTACGATTTGAACTTTCACTAATCAAATCAAGGACTAAGGAAGGGGCATTCGAAAGATCTTGAGACCAAATCTCACCTCACACAGACATCCTTCATATGAAGTTAGGTCGTTAACACGATTAGCCGAGGATTCCCCACATGCAATTTGACGTAGCAATCGGCGCAGCTGGAATCTCCCATTTAGCGCCCTATCTTTGAGGTGGACTCGCTGCGTAAGAGCAACGTTTATTACATGCCCACTGACCCACGACCCAAGCTCTCTAGCTCGTGGAACTTCAACTGTACATACTTATCGTCATCTCGGCATCTTTCTTGGACGACCACCTTTCTCGGTCGAATCTGTATAGCCTCCTTCAACCCCGCGAAACGTCCGTCTTCTCCTTGCGACTGAAACATTATGGCGGACGACCAAATCTCATTGCCATACCTACTGGCCATCTTGGTCGTCTCGGGCTTGATAATACGATATCTGTTCTTTGGAGGACCATCGCCACCTCAACCCACACGATCCCCTGAAGCTTTCCTCCGTTCAAGGGAGATTGCAGTTGAGAGAATACAGCAAATGTTTCCGCAGGCGGATAGACGGAGTATTCTATGGGATCTGCAGCGCAACGGAGGAAACATCCAGGCCACGACAGAACGCATACTAGCAGGACGACTGGACACGGTATGCTGAACCTGCGCCATTACCCTTTCAGGCCACTCGCTGACAATGTATCACAACTAGCCCCCCGTGACTTTCCAACCGCCTCCCCCTCCTGGCCAGTCCACACCGAGCAGCAGCGCAGCGACGGCGACTCGACAGCCGGAGAAGCCAGCGCAGCCGGACCTTATCACGCGGTATAACCTCAAGGATAAGCTGGATACTGTGTCGCAGCAGGAGCAGGATAATAAGGGTAAGGGATGGAGCTCGAACAGAGATGAGAGACAGGCTTCGTTGCAGAGGAGAAGGGATGAGATGATTCTCGCGGCACGGAGGAAGATGGAGGCTAAACTTGCGGCTGAGAAGGCGGCTCAGGGGAGTTGATATGATAGAATTATGATATTGTAGATATCAGTTGCTGAAGCATTATATTAGTTCTTGACGGTTGTATGTGTTATTTGCCCCCGATAGAGACAGTTTGTCTCCGTTTACTCATCATATTCATGTTTGGCCATTGTGTATTAGGCAAACCATACCCGATATTTCAAGTTACATGACTTGAGCTCTCCTCAACTGTTTGCATAACGGTCTCTAAGATCTGCATCGAATTTGTTAGTATGTAAGCTTACCCAGTTGTACTGCATATCAATTATCGTTGCGTTGATCACATGCGCATCCCAACTTTAACGCATTTGCTCTCAAACTCTAGTTTGGTTACAGATCTGATGATACTTTATACGATAGAAGTGATCAAACATTGATACCACAAATCGCAAGATACTCTTTACACCAAAGCTTTCTCAGTTTCCAGACTTATTTCAACCTGCCAAGCCTCTCATGGGAAGCTGATAGTCAGAGATGTGGCAGTGCTTGCGTGGCTTCTGTGGCGAGGTTCTCGGGATATTATTTGGAAAAGAATAACTATCAACTAGCGCAGTGCTAGCAGTGTCAGAAGGCCTCCAGAGACAATCCAAGCAAAAAGTGAGGTTTGTTTTGTGCTCCAGCAGAGGTAACCAACAGTGAAGCTCTTGATATAGAGTTGAAGATTACCAGTAACGGTTGAAACTGAATCGTAGATAGTTCTGATAGAGCTATCATCTAGAGCCTAAATGAAGAAATTACTCAAGGAAATATTACCTACATTCCTCATCTTCACTTAAGATAGCGCTCATTGTTATAGCTACATACAATAGCGGCCGTCGTTATTGTAGTGGGGTTCCTAGATTGGTTGCTGGTACAAAATAAGACCCCGCCACATGTTTGTTTTCTTCTGAAACCGAATGATACTCTGACAGTAATCTGCTTCAGTTGCGCCAACAGGTCCCAAATTCAGGAACAAGATTAATTACCGCATTCCAAGATCATTTTCTAGCAGAGTCCCTTCAAAAGAGGCGCTACGAAACATTCACCAAGAATTCAGGGTCCAAAGACGAACCCTGGAGCTGAGCCACAGTCATTCAACGCGACCTCGTGAACTAGGGTCCAGGTAGTTCAAGTGTATTATTACCCTTCAACTTCACCCATTCACCTAAGTCCCGCCTAGATCCAAAAAGGTACTGTACATATGCTCTGATATCACCAGCGCGCAAGCTTCAGCCTCTCATCCTTTTGACAGTTTCATCACATCTCTCCCTCATGATTCACTAACATTTTCGTCCCCTCTTTAGACTAAACGTCGTCTTGTCTTTGCTCTTCCAAATTCGATCCTTGATCAACGGCCTCTCGTTTACAATTTGACGTCATCTTGGTAAGTCTACGTTTTCCTTGGATCAGCAACATGCCAATCAGTACCACCAATCCACATCTGCTGCTGCGCATGTCAAGAGGCACAGTTAGCTGAAGTAGCCACTCGGCCCCGGGTCTATCCTTGGCTTGTTGCGTGGGTGATCACATATATCCTTGTTATCCTTGTGCTTTACGCTCCCTGGTCTCGAACTTTAAGCCTAGCTTGACCTCATCGATTTGACCTCGACTTTCTCCTGTGTATTCGTGCTAATACCAAACCGTTAAGGGACTACTGCTTCGTGTACCTCGATCGAGTACGTACCCTGATATTTGAGTACGGTAACCCCGTTGTGCAGCGGTAACCAAATCGAATTTCAACTACAACTCTATCATTGACCTGAAACGCTCTTCGACACAAACGATACCGAAGACAGCATCCATGCATTTCGCCAAAATACTCAGTTGTTGATATCCGAACCATTCATCACCAGCTACAAGTAAATATCTTGAGATCGCGCGCACCTAGTTGCCAGTTCACTGGGGCCCTTCTACTGCGATGGGTACTCCCCGAGACTACTATGCAGACTTAGAGCTGCCACCGACGGCAGACGCCACGGAGATTCGAAAACAATATCGAAAACTTGGTACAACTGAACAAAGCTCTTTGCCAGGTTACAGCCGCTGACCCGATTGTAGCTCTCAAGTATCACCCAGATCGTAATCCTGGACGAGAACAAGAAGTCAACCAACAGTTCCAGATTATCCAGACGGCGCATGAGATTCTTTCCGATCCTGAACAAAAGGCCAAGCACGACGCTCAACGAACACGCGGTCGATATACAGGAGCTTCGGGTGTTAAGGGTAACCCATGGTCAAATGTCAGCGCCCAGTATCCGCCCCCGCCAAGACGCAACAATGCAAACCCTCGAACTCCGGCGTCGGGCGCACAAAGATGGCAACGTTTCTCAACAGGAGTTCCTCCCACTGCAAAGCAGTATACCGCATCAGATGCCGAATCAAAGAAGAATGCTGCCCGAGCATTCGAGAACATGCGAAAGGGCGCATCGGCTAAGACCAATGACCAACCGCGGCCTACCCCTCCACCTCCGCCACCACGGACTGAGTCTGCCAGACAGCGTGCAGAGGCCTCGTTTGGTGCAAGGAAGACAGGTTTTCATCCTCGGACAACAGTGGGTGATGAACCACCAGTATCAAGTAGCAACTATAGTTCGAGACCTGCTTCGGAACGATATGCGCAACGTTTTGGCTCCGACATGCCACAACAAGCACCTCCTGTTCCCCAGCGGCCGCCTCCGACTGCGATGCCTGATCCATTAAGCCAATTCCGGGACCGAGACAGTACAGCAGACCCTCGACTAAGTAGCCCTTACGTTGCAAATGGAGGTGAAAAGACCAATCCTTTCGATGGCATTTCGATAAACCGGGCTAAGAGTACTCGGGAAGCCACTCGCCAAGACCAGTCTGCTTCGGAAAATGAGACTTTCAACCGACAACGTAGTGCCAGCGCACCAAAGGGTGGAAAGACTGAGGACACTCCTCTGAAAAGCAAGGCTCCCGAACAACCTTCTATACCTCGAGATCCGGCAGATCGTCCCAAGGCGCCTTTGAAGAAAACTCGCAGTGGCTTCAAGAGTGTTCCACTGGGGCCTAACCAACAGGCTACCGAGTTTCCTGCAAACGATAAGCGTTAGTGAAATCCAGCGATTCAAAAATCTTGTTACTAACTCTACGACAGCAACTGATTCACCTGGTGGCCCAACAATGTATGACAACTCATTTTCTACAACATTCAGCCGCCTACTCCCGAAGAGCTTCAACAAGTGTCGTGGTCACCATGGGTATGATTCCTTGGGGAATCATTGCCCATATGAGAACCCAACCAAGCCTTCTCAGCCGTCGCCTAGTGGTAGACAGGATTCACCGCACAGATTGACCCCTTTTGAGCGCCAGCAACTGGAGCTCTTATCACAACTCATCGACAACGCGAGTCCTGACAGCCCTGCTAAGAAGCTGAAGCTTCAGTCCCGCGGCTGCAACCCCCCTGGCATGTCGAACCGTGCTAACAGAGTCCACTCGAATAGCTTTAGTTTCCCTGTCAATGATGACACTTTCTCGCGCACATCGCCCGACCACCATCGTTTTGCCCGACGAAGCACTGATGATATTAACACTAGCTTTGCCGATGATGAGGATGCTGCTGGATGGGAGTTCAATGCCGGCGGAGCTGAACAAGACAGCCCAACAAAACCCCGAAAGCCAGGTCGCCGATCCCCTGGAAAGCGTCCGCCGATGAGTGGCAAGAGTACACCTAGTTTCATGTCTGACGCTGAAAGGTCTGATTCTGCTAAGCCCGAGTCGGCCTTTAACCCTGCAGGTTGGGACTTTGGTCCCCAAACATTTGTCCCTCAGCCATCAAAGTCTGTGTCTCCTACGCGGTCTACCCGAACGAATTCACGAAAACCCAAGGCGCCCAAAACGGCTAGCCATGTCAATCTTGTAGATGACAGTAGTAGCGAGGATGAGGTTTTGGAGTGGCGTGGCCGAAAGGTGCAAGAAGAGCCAGCTGCTGCCGAGAGTCCTCAGGCAATGGACATCGATACACCCCCTGCGGCGTCTACAATGCCACCTCCTCGACCCCCGAAGATTCCTTCGCCTCAACCCGCTCAAGCTACACCTTCACCACAGCCGGCTCAGCCTGCTCAGCCTGTGAACCAACCTCAGCAACCCGCTGAAACTAGCCCGGCTCCTGGAGCGGTGCCTGCACCTCATGCTGCTCGAAACATCAATGTTGAACCCACCAGACCCGAGTGGCGACCAGGCAATGTGGACACCGTCAATGGTAGCGAGCAGAGACCAGAGAGTCCCAGAAAGCCATTCAACCCCAATAATGTGGGATCTGAGGACAGTGAAGAGTTCCGTGCAAGCTTCGCCGATCTCAGAAATGTGGCACCTTTCGCTCAACAGAGTTCCGGCTTAAAGTCTTTCTCCGACCTGAAGGACAATCTGCCGTTCGAAAGCAAAGCGGCTCCACAGATTCCAATAAAGTTACCCAAGGTCCATCCATTGATCTTCCCAGCACCGCCTACTGCTCCTCAAATTCCAGCTGCCGTCACCGTCAACGGCGTAAAGCCAAGCGTGCTTACATGGGAGACATATGTCAAAGATTTTGAAAACTACTTGAAGCAGTGGGACACATTCAACGCCCAAGTTGTCGACCATTTTGCCACGCGAAAATCGCACATCGCTCGTACCCGAGAAGAAAAGGGGTATTCGTTCTTGGAGAACCGGGGTGATGCTGACATTCAGGAGTACTACAACTGGCTCGAGCAGGATATGGACGTTCGTCGGCGCTGGGCAGCCGCATGCGAGGAGCACGAGCATCGATTTCGAGAATTTATGGCGTTTCGAATGAAGATGAAGTAATTGATTGGTTTTGTTTTGAGGAGTTGACAGTTTATGGATTGGGTCGAATTTCGTCTAATGTCTTTTTTATCGTCAACGCGGGATACCAAGAAGACTACTATGGCTACTGATCACTGGAGAGGATACACATAGCACGCGATACAGAATGATTTTCGGGGTTTCTACAGGAGTCCACAAGATTACGAGGATAAGAGGTTCTGGATCTGGGAGGTAACAGGCGCGATGCAAGCATGTGGTGCGGGAGCGAGCAGTTGCGATGCGATGCGTTGCGTTACTGATACTAGTTTTGTTGTTGATTATTAGTGGCAGCTGGGCAATTTGCATCAAAGGCGTTCTCGCTACAAACGAGACTGGAGCTTCACTGGCATCAGCGATTTGGTCTTTGGAGATGGGAATCCAAGACGTGTACATGGTGGCACGAGTTAACCATAGAAATAGACGCGATAATACCTCTCACGATATTGGCACTAGTTGGCACTAGTTGGCACTGGCAGGCACTGGCAGCTCCCTAAGGGCAGTGCGTCAGCGTCTGGCTTTGAGATTGCGAGAGTTGAGATTTGAGGATTAGTACGCGTGATTCGCTGATCGTGAGGGCTATATCATTTCCATCATTCAGATTTTCCGTTTCTCTCTCACCTTCTCTCCATCATTTCTTTGCGAAGTGCAAGCGGGCCAAGTCCTTCAACATCACTACCTTATTATCAAGCAAGCCTTTAACAGGCGTGGTATTATTTAACCTCCTTATTACCTAAGAGCAGAAGGATAAGAAAGAGTAAGTTTCGTTTGTTACTTCATCATATTGTTATTGTGCCCTCGAGTTGGCTCCCATTTTCTCTCCGTTTGCTGAGCAACCTACGACCACAATAGGATATCGTTTGGTGATTCACTGCGCTGACCGTTTCGTCCGATCTTTTGGTGTGCCCTTTGCTTCTGCGAGTTTCTAGTGAGGGGTTGTTTCTTTTGTTTACTGCCTTGCGATCACTTTTGTTCTCTTTTCTTCAAACGCTGTTACGCCTTTTCACTTCGTATTGTTAGCATCGCAAACTCTTATTCATTTTCGTTTGCCATATCACTCATTCTTACCTATTTAACAGGCTGTTGCCCCTTGCGGATCTAGCAATTCATTACTTCAACATTCGCAGTAAGAGTCTTCTCAGCCAGCTTACTCTTTATCGTTGCTGACCTTACCTTCGAGAGGCATATCAACGTAATCAGACGTTCGTCTAATACATTGCATCGAAGACTTCAACACATCTATCAACTATCATTATGCCCGACGCTGCACCCAAGCCAAATGCTTGGACTGATGAAGCAAAGGTAATTCCTGATCATACCCCCGATCTGCCTTCAAAGGGTCTAACCACCAGAACAGAACGAGTTGCTTCTCCGAATCATCGCGCAGTTGAAGCCTGAGGGTAAATCTATCAACTGGTCCGAGATTAACATGGACGGGCGCACGGTGAAGAGTCTCCAAAACCAATGGACCTTCTTCAACAAGAAGATCGAGGCTTTTAAGCAGCAGACTGCCGATGGTAGTGGCCCCTCGACACCTGTCAAGAAGGCGACCCCTGGTAAGCCATATGCCCCCTCGACCCGCGACAATCTAGTAAGCTAATGGCTTTATTAAGGTCGCAAGCGTGGTCCTAAGCCAAAGAAAGTCGCATCCGGCGATGAGGAGGACTTCGAGAGTCCCAAGGTGACTCCTCGTAAGCGTCGCGCTCCGAGTAAGTCGGCAATACCTGTTCCTAATATCAAATCCTTAATTGACACTAGAAACAGAGACTCCCGAGAGTGACGCCAAATCTGTGAAGAGGGAGTTAACTGATTCCATCATCAAGGATGAGGTCAAAGACTTCGAAGACGATGATACCCATGGAGGGATCTAACCCCTCCGCGGCTACCCTCCTCAACAGCCTCGAGGTTCTCTGCTGGTGATGTCAACCGGCGAAGGAGGAATGACCAGTGTTGATGATGAACATGGTCTTTGCTATTTACTAGGACATCTTCATGGAAACAACTTTTGGGCGTTGAGGCCTTAAATCTCTATCGCGATCTGCCTTCAAGATGTCGCACTACAAGGCAGGAAGATATCGGACGATTATATTAAGTGGTCTAGGTTGACGGACTGCCAAGCTAGTATGCATATTAGCTGATGAACCTATACTGCTGTTAAAACCATTCTTGAAGCTCCTAGATGTGTGATAATTGTGGAAGCTCCACCCTGGAATGGCGTTCTTATGTCTGCCGATGCCCTCCCGACTCCGATATCGACTTGAGAATGCCAGGAGGATAAGCTTGCCCTAAGTCATCATCAATGAATGCCTTTAAGTGTGAAGAAGTATCCTTCAAAGTATTTATTTGGGTATTGCCTTTCCAGGTGAAGTTCATCGGGATTGAGCCGACTTTGGCTCGGATTGTTGGGGGGGGGGATGCTAGAGCGTGATGGGGCCGGCATTTATAGAATCCGACAAGGAAGAATCAGGTGAGAGATGCTTGTCATTGGTGTGCTCTCAACAACCTTCTTTTATAGTAGACTTTAATACTCATTCACTTTTTGTATAATTTGAACTTGGATCCTCAAATTCTCTGTGTTAACATTGCCGTGAATGCTTGGAAGCATTTGAAAAACTGGGGAATTTGAGGAATTGATGATCATGGCCTCAACTACCGGTGTCGGAGACGAAGAAACGGCACCCTTACTTGCGACATCACCAACTTCCTCAACTGGCGTCATTCACTCACAATATCAATCATTAAGTCAAATCGACAGAAATAATGAAGGCCATAGCGATGAAAGCGGCAATACTGATGTCGAATGGACCCTCAGCCAAAGCGCGCGCAGACTCTACATCTCTCATACCCTCTCAACATGGAACTCACGCGTCTTCGAATTCGGAAGTGTTCTATATCTAGCCTCAATATTCCCTGGAACTTTGATGCCTCTTGCGGTGTATTCGATAGTTAGAGGCGCTTCTGCGATCACGCTGTCGTCCTGGGTTGGTAATTACATCGATCGCAAGGATCGCCTCAATACAGTAAGACTGTCGATCGGTAAGTTATTGAGGGTCTTTCTGAAGAATGGATCTGACCTAAGTAGTCTCTCAGCGACTTGTTGTTTCTACTTCATGCGCCATCTTCTTTGTGCTTAGCAGGGCAGAGAATCTTTCGGATGAACTAAGGATTAGCTTGCTTGCAGCCTTAATCTTCATGGCTTGCATTGAGAAGTTGGCCGCAATTATGAATCTCGTTTCTGTTGAGAGAGATTGGGTCATTGTTGTAGCGCGCTCAGATACTACTGCACTTCGAAGTATGTTAATTTTCAATCTTGTAGATTGGTTCTAACTTATGTATAGCCATGAATTCGCAAATGAGACGAATCGATCTTGTTTGTAAGCTTCTTGGACCCTTCTTTGTAGGTATACTCGACGGCGTGTCCACAGAAACAGCGATTCTGGTCAATTTGGCCATGAACTGTGCTTCAGTCGTCATTGAGTATTTCACCATTGCAAAAGTAGGTCATTGCTCGTACTATCTGATTGCGATTTCCTCTAATCTATGCAGGTCTATTATCAAGTACCAGAACTACAGCATCCAAAGACTTACCCCCCTATCGTACCACAAAATGAGGAACAGCAAACTCGTCAGAGTACCTGGGTGTCGTTCAAAAAGGCCATGCAGAAGACGTCCAGTGATCTTCGACTTTACTTTACACATCCTGCGTTTACTCCCTCATTCTCAATAGCCCTTCTTTACTGCACAGTTCTGTCTTTTGGTGGAGTCATGGTTACGTATTTGCTGGCAAGCGGATATACTTCAGCTCAGATTGCTGTAATGAGAACAGTCTCAGTGACTCTTGAAGTACTTGCCACATGGATTGGACCATGGTTGATGAAGAAGATAGGACCAGTTCGTGCTGGGCTTTGGTTCCTCAGCTGGGAGTTTGGATGCCTGGCAGTTGGTGTATCAATTTTCTGGCGATATGCCGACAACGTACTCGTTTCAACACTGGGACTTGTTTGTGGCTCAATGCTCAGTCGAATCGGACTTTGGGGCGTGGATCTTTGTGCACAAGTCATTATTCAAGAGGTAAGTTCAAGTATCGCAAAAGTTGAGGAACTCTGCTGACTGTACATTGCAGGAGGTTGAGGCAGAGAAACGAGGAGCCTTTTCTGCTGTGGAAGCCAGTTGGCAAAATGTGTTCGAGATGTGTTCATACACGTCGACCATCATATTCTCGTCACCCAGTCAGTTCCACAACCCAACAGCACTCAGCGTCACAGCAGTATTTTTTGCATGGATACTGTACAGCTCTTTTGTCAAAAAGCGACGAGGACATCTCGTACACTGGCCGACTTGCATGTCTCAAGAGAAGCAACAAGTAACGATCGACGAGTTGTTCGAGTCCGGGCCCTCGAGGCGAAGAGAGGGGCTCTGAATGTTTGTATGATATGCGTATGCAAGAGAGGATCGCACGAGACACGTTGGTGGTCACCTGGATCGGGAAGCGGTGCAACAACGATAGGATAGCACAGGATCTTGTGGGTTGGGAACCATCCACGTTTATTTCCGTGTCTCGGACGGCAGCGGGTTGTCTTGGATATGCATGCATGGCAAGGCCTCGTGGATCGAGGAGCGACTCTTATAGATGCTGCACGTTTGGTTACATGAGGGAGGACAGCATGTGTAGTAGCAGTGATTTGGGAGATGTGTATGACTTACAAGGACTCGAAGAGAACGGTAGGCTCTGGGCTCAACATATCGTTGATACCTCAACTTCTGCGAACGATCTAATAATTATTTTGACAGTGAGGTCTCATAGTAAGCCTATGTCTCATATAAATACGACCCTCACAGGAAAACAAGATCAGGTGTCATTTATTGTGTGTTGCATTATAAAGATCTAGGACTCAAAAGCTTGATAGCGATAGTCTAGGGACCAAAATAGGGCCAAAAGTCTCAATCGCCCTCCATCTCATCCCTCCATTTGACTGGTCATCTGTTGTGCCAATCGTCTGTATGTGGCACACCATCTCGACTCGACCACACCCACAACCTTTTTGTCTTGTCGGGACGGACAAGGCGGGGAGAGGTTCAAAAAAACTGCACAAGTTATGCACAGTGGCGGGCCCGACCTTGTAGGCACCCTAGGCACCGCGGGAATGACGGCGCTTGCATCCTTTAGTGGCTTTTGAGGGTATCATTTCCCCTGTAACGTTAGAGTCCCGCCGCTCCAGCTGATCCACTCAATCCAAGGCCAAGGCAATAACTTTAGTTTCCTACGTACGTAAAGTTTACTACCATCATAATTTTTTCCCCAGATTGAATCTCAGCCTGTCCTCATCACATGGCCTCATGAGTTCACCCTGTTAATCGCATCAACGCATTCTTTGGTTGTTTATTTGATTCTACTTAATCACTGTCCCCTCCTTCAATATCCGCCTCCCTGTCGCTATCCGCGCTGTTGTCTCAGTTCCGTCACTGTTTGCGATCCCTGTCTCTGTGACGTTGTCAACTTTCGATCTCCTCTAGGGAGACCTCAATTCTAAGTGATAAAGATACTTAGGTACGTTTACGACAAAAATGAGGTGCTTTGATACCCTTACCTAAGTATTTATTAGCACCCTGATTGAAGGCCAAGGGTTATCAACCTTCGCTCTCCTTTAACCACGATCAAACTCGCGCTTTTCTTCACCAACATCTTCGCCTTCTTGTCGCAATCACATATAAATCAACAGTCATGAATGGCAGCGCAAACTCTGCGGCCAGGGCCAAAAGAAAGGCTCCGGGCTCGCCCGACGAAGCTCCTCCTTCCAAAAAACCCATCAACGGAAAACATTCCCCAAACGATAATACACCAGACATCATAGAATTTGACGACTCCGACATGACCGACGAACTTCACCCACACGCTATGTATATTGGAACACCAGGGAGCTTGGGAGAGTGGCAGGATACTATTCAGAAGGTGGTGCGTAACGTTGTCGCCATCAGGTTCTGCCAGACCTGCTCTTTCGATACCGATTCTGCTTTAACCAGTGAAGCTACTGGATATGTTGTTGACTCCGAAAAAGGGTGTGTTGTTGTCTATCATACCCGAGGAAAAGGGTCTAATCAACCTTTGCAGATATATCTTGACCAACCGCCACGTTGTCGGCGCTGGTCCTTTCTGGGGCCACTGTGTCTTTGACAACCACGAAGAAGTCGACTGTTACCCGGTCTACCGCGATCCCGTCCACGATTTCGGTATTCTACGATACGACCCCAAGGCGATCAAGTATATGCACATCGATGGCCTCGAACTGCGACCCGACCTTGCAAAGGGTATGAACCCCCGAGGAATCGGAGTGTCAGGAGACTTGAGACCTTGAACCAGGAGGTAAAAATAACTGGTCGAAGAACCTGCTAAATTTACGCCAAATTATCCTCCATTGCCCAAGTGAAGCATAATTCAGGACGAATTTAGCAGGCTCTTTTACGACCTGTTTGCACTCCTGGTTCAAGATCTTGAGTTTACTGCCATTTCTTAGCCCCAACTCCGACACCGGCCGAACGCCATTACTAACAAACTCATAGTTGGAACCGAGATCCGAGTTGTCGGTAACGATGCTGGCGAAAAGCTCAGTATCTTATCAGGTATCATCAGTCGACTGGATCGCAACGCCCCAGAATATGGCGAGGGATATAGCGATTTTAATACGTGCTACTACCAGGCCAACGCCGCCGCTAGCGGAGGAAGTTCTGGCAGTCCCGTGGTGAACAAGGACGGCTGCGCTGTCGCACTTCAAGCTGGTGGTCGCTCTGATGGAGCTTCGACAGATTACTTCCTTCCATTGGATCGACCACTCCGTGCTCTGCAATGTATCCAGAGCGGCAAGCCTGTTACTCGTGGCGATATCCAGTGCCAGTTCCTTCTCAAGCCTTTTGACGAGTGCAGAAGGTTGGGTTTGAGCCCGCAATGGGAGGCTGCCATGCGCGAGAAGTTCCCAGAGGAGACGAACATGCTGGTAGCCGAGATCGTCCTCCCCCAGGGCCCTTCAGACAAAAAGATTGAAGAAGGCGACGTTTTGATCAAGGTTAATGGTGAACTTATCACCCAGTTTATTCGATTGGATGATATTCTGGATTCAAGCGTTGGTAGCACCATCAAGCTACTCCTTCAGCGTGGCGGACAGGACGTGGAGGTCGAGATTGAGGTTGGAGATCTTCACAAGATTACCCCTGACCGTTTCGTTTCAGTGGCTGGTGCCAGCTTCCATGATTTATCGTACCAGCAAGCAAGGCTCTACGCTGTCGCTGTCAAGGGTGTCTATGTATGCGAATCAGCTGGCTCATTCCGATTCGACAACACCGATAATGGCTGGATTATCCAGACTATTGATCACAAGAAGGTGCCAGACCTCGAAACCTTCATCCAGGTCATGAAGGCCATCCCAGATCGCGCGCGAGTTGTCGTCACTTATAAGCACCTCCGCGACCTCCACACTCTCAACACTACTGTCGCATATATTGACCGACACTGGGCGGCCAAGATGAAGCTTGCTGTTCGGAACGATGAGACAGGCGTTTGGGATTTTACTGACCTAGGAGACCCATTGCCTCCTGTTCCCCCTACCAGACGATCTGCCTCCTTCATTGAGTTGGACCACATGCCGCACCAAGGCATCGCAGATCTCATCCGCAGCTTTGTCCATATCAACTGTACTATGCCCCTGAAGCTCGACGGTTTCCCAAAGAACCGCCGTTGGGGAATGGGTCTCGTAATTGATGCAGACAAGGGCCTCGTTCTGATCTCGAGGGCTATCGTTCCTTATGATCTTTGCGACATCACTGTCACCATTGCTGACTCCATCATCGTTGAAGGCAAAGTTGTCTTTTTGCATCCCCTTCAGAACTATGCCATTATTCAGTACGACCCCTCGCTCGTTGATGCGCCAGTCATGAGCGCTCGTTTGAGCAACGAGGTTCTTACTCAGGGCGCCAAGACCTATTTCCTCGGCTACAATAGGATTGGGCGTGTTGTTCACGGATCTACGAGTGTCACTGAGATCACTGCAGTAGCTATCCCTGCCAACTCTGGCGCCCCACGTTATCGTGCTGTTAATGTTGATGCCATTACGATTGATAGCAACCTCGGTTCGACTTGTAACAGTGGTGTTCTTGTCGCTCCAGATGGAACTGTGCAGGCTCTGTGGCTGTCGTATCTGGGAGAGCGTTCCCATCATACGTCACGCGACGAAGAGTACTACCTCGGTCTAGGCACCAAGACTCTGCTGCCTGTTGTAGAGTCAGTTCAGAAGGGAATCACTCCTAAGCTTCGCATCTTGTCCGTCGAGTTTAGATCAGTCCAGATGGCTCAGGCATCCGTCATGGGCGTTTCAGATGAGTGGATCAAGAAGGTTACCCAGACCAACCGATCCCATCACCAGCTGTTCATGGTCAGCAAGCGAACTTTTGAGCGCGAGAACCACCCAGTATCCTTGCTCGAAGGAGATATCATTCTTACGCTGAACGGCAAGATTTGCACTACTATCTCGGATTTCGACTTGATGTACTCACATGAGCTGCTTGACGCGGTCATTGTGCGAGAGTGCGAGGAGATGTACCTGCAACTTCCTACAGTGGCGGCAGATGACATGGAAACAAACCATGCTGTTTCTTTCTGTGGTGCTATCCTTCACAGGCCTCACCAAGCTGTTCGACAACAGATCAGCAAGCTGCATAGTGAGGTTTACGTCTCTAGTCGAATTCGTGGATCGCCAGCCTATCAGTATGGTGTTGCGCCAACCAACTTTATCACTCATGTGAACGGCACTCCTACCCCTGATCTCGACTCCTTCATTGCTGCCACCCGGGAGATTCCTGACAACACCTGTAAGTGTATCACTGTTTCTTGAAAACCCATTTAAACTCCTTGGGAGTGCAGGAACACTTTTTCTATGATATTTTCGAAAGACAGCAAGGCTAACATTTTATCCATTAGACTTCCGACTCAAGGCAGTGACCTTTGACTGTGTACCGTGGGTTATCACGATGAAAAAGAACGATCACTATTTCCCCACAATGGAATGGATCAAGGACGATAAGGAGGCCTGTGGATGGCGAAGGGTCACGTACGAAGGAACCGACGTTTTTAAGGGGGAGGCAACTGATGGCGTAGTCCCTGTTGCTCAAGATGCCGACATGGAGTAGAGGCGTTTGTCTGAAGAGAGCTGCAAATCCCTAAAAAAAGAGGGAGTGTACAACCAATACTTCAATTGGGATTGATGGGATTAGTTACGGCGTTATATGGCGATGAAGGATTCCATTATTCGAGATCATCTGGAGCTATGAGATAGCCTTTGGGATTGGGATGGCTATTGATACATAGAGACGAGCTGTATACCTCCATATTTATGGATGGAAGGATTGGTGTACATGCAGTTAACATTCTTATGAGATTTTACACGGCAGGGAATTACCTGCCTATGTTTGACAACTATGCTTCCATTTACTTATGTAAATAATTGAGGTTGCCTAAAGTCATGGGCTTCGGCTTGATCCGGATGAGAAGCTATAGTGGGGCTGGAGGCTTCCAGCAATGAGCTCATAGCGTCTGGGCGTAACCTTAGTTTGTCGCAAGGCAGTACAGGCTACACTTACAGCAACTGAATGTGCCTAACTTGAACTCTCCACTCTCTTTGTATCTCAATCTCACCTTTATTTACCGCGCTCTTCTTCTTTCAAGAGTCTTTTGCTTACTTCACCTCTATTTGCTAACCCTTGCTATATCACTCTTCGTCCCTCATCATGCCGCCCAGTGCTAGTCTCATAGTACGTTGCCCCTCCCGCTTCCCCGCTATCGCATCCAAAGCCATGATGCGCCAGTCGAAGTACTCACTAACATTTGCTCTCAACCCATAGACAAAGCTCAAAGTACAGCTTAAGCTTACCATCGCGCGTCTGCGCATGGTCCAGCAGCGCGATGAACAGCTCGGAAAGACCGCGCGGAGAGCCATGGCCCAGCTCCTCGAGGCTGGAAAGGAAGACTCAGCCCGCATTCGCGTCGAGAACATCATCCGATCCGACATTACTTCCGAACTCCACGAAATGCTCGAACTTTACTGCGAATTACTACTTGCTCGTGCTGGATTGATGGAGGGTCATATTGTTGATCCTGGACTGGAAGAAGCTATTCAAAGTCTGATATATGCGGCGCCTAAGACGGAGATCAAAGAGTTGGCCACAGTGAGGACGCTATTTGCGGAGAAGTATGGAAAGGATTATGTTCTTGCTGCGACGGAGAATTCAGATGGAAAGGTCAACGAGAAGGTCGTCAAGAAACTCAGCGTTACGCCTCCACGAGAGGAGCTTGTAGTGGGATACCTGGAAGAAATCGCCAGAGCATACGGAGTAGACTGGCCCAAGCGGGAGACAGTCTCGCCACCTCCAGATCTCCTTGACGACGATGACGATGATGACGAACAAGGCGGACAGAAGCAAAAGGCTCTTGAAACACCTCTCGCCGCAGATACCAAGGAACCAGCGCTAAACACACCAGTTAAGAAACTGGGTGGCGGAGGTCCCACGAGTCCCTTGACCGTGACACCGCCGCGGATGACGACTGATAACATACATCCCAAGGTAACGCTTGGTTCGGTGGAGTTGAAGCCGAGCAAGAAGGCGGAGACTGCGGCGCGGAAGGGTGAGCCTGATGGAGCGATTCCGGATCTGGGTGATTTGGAGAGAAGGTTTGCAGCGCTGAAGAAGCGATAATGATTTATGAAAGTAGCGAACTTGTGGTATGTGGAGTTTTCATGGTTTATTTGTTAATGTGGATTATTATTGAGCCTGTGAATCATATTGAATTGCATCGCTGTGAATATCTGCAGCAGGTTTCCCAGTCAGCTGGAGGTCGATGCTGATTGGTAACCTTTTTCTTTGTGTGATGCTATTTAGCATGGCAGGAAAGGGATCTGCTGTTACACATGAACGCTTTATGCATGGCTCGAAAGGGTTGTAATGTTGACTAGTCGTCAGTGACGGCCAGTTGACACTTTAAGCAACAGGCTCTGTTACCAAAGTATAGTGAATCAGACTACAGCACTTAGCAGGAGGGGTTTGTACTTTAAAGGCTCATCGAGAATCGGCCATTCAGAAGTCGTTATTGAAAGCTTGACAATGGGAGGATGATTCAATATGCTTTGAATATATAAAACCCAATCACTCAGCTGAGTTGCGACCTCTTGTCCACTTAAAACCAGTAACTGTATTTTTACACCCCGTAAGATTTCTTCTTCATCTTATTTCTCTTGATCACTTCGACATCTTAGTTGTTCAGCACCTCTATACACTCAAACGCACACTACTAGACCATCAACATTTACTCACCCTTCCGAGAACAACGATTCCCCTACAAACCTCCGTTATAAAGAAAATGGGCCCCAATCTAGCCCTTCTCAATACCCTCAGTTGTACCGTTGGCTTTACCAACCTACGAGATGTGACACAATTTGGCAAGGTCTCCCAGGTCCGGCTTGAACAAAAGCTAAATGCTGTGTCCGAGAGCCTCTCGGCCAAGAGAATGAGTAACATTTACCTGAAATGGCTTCTCCTTCAAGACTTTGCAAAATCAGCAAGAGGTCAAAGTCAAGTTGTCGAGCAATGGGTTTCCTTTGTGGACTCCTGGGGCGTGACTATTGAAGAAGCCATTGCCATGTTGGCTCGAAGTACGAATGGAAATACAGGGTCGGGGAAAGAAGCATCTCGGCTAAGAAGAAGACGCATATCTCTGCGACTGGAAATCGAGGCCCAATTCTTTGAACTGAAGTACGTCACCGAATCAGCTTGAGATCTCTTTTCTGACAGATATAGTGACCCAAAACCTCACAAACGGCCTAGTCGAGACACAGCCCTGCCCCCATGGAGCAATCATAACGTAAGTCAATAGCAAAGTTTCATGGTTCCTGTACTGATAAGTAAAGGCCACTACCTGCGGTCAAGTTCGAAAATTCGAGGAATATTCAGCGAATATAAATACGAAGTCAATCTGGACACTGCGAAATTGGCCCACGAGGCACATTCCATTCCCCAGCATTGAGACAGGCACATACCGAGAAGACGAGTCGCCAGAAACCTCATCGCCTAGTATGGAAAGGGAACTTGAAGAAGGGCCACCACTTAAAAAAGAACGGCTCGACACTCGTGGTAGTACTTCTCCCAGTCTGCACCTCAGAGGATTAGGCACGAAACTGTCTCCAATTGATCTGACCATATGAGTCGGTTAATTCATGCCCATAACGCAAAGACAAAAACTTCGCTGAGTAGAGACTTGAATAAAATAGGACAAAGCAATAACAATGGTATATTCTGAATATTGTGGATGCCTCCACGAAACGCCTCAACTCCTGCCTGCCTCCTGATGTAATGCAAACGACGATGTCGGCCAGATGAAGCAGTATTTCAACAGTTCCTGAATTCACAGCCTCTCCAGACTCAGCCCGCGCGGGGCCTTATTCTAACTTGTCGAGATGCTCCAACCTTGTGAGCACAACTTGCTTACTCGTTTCCTCAATCTCGCCCGCCAAAAACACCTCGTCGAGGATCGCATAGACCTTATAAAAGTTGAAAACAAGATCAAGTTCGCAGACGTTTCCGAAAAAAGCATCGAGGACCTCAACGAAGAAGTGAATAGCCTCGAGGTAGGCAAGCTCGTTATCGTTTGTGTCGACACAGGCGCAGAAGAAAAGACCGGCGTAGCGGCGATAGACGATCTTGTTGTTGCGGAACTCGACAAAATTGGACTGGTATTTTTGGTCACGGGGCGCGACAAGGCGGTGGACTTCGCCTTTGAGCTTGATCTTCTGCTCGTCGCTAAAAGGGGCGTACCATTTCGCGAGACGAGTCTTGCCCCTGAGATGCAGTTAGTAACAGAATCAGCAAGGAGATATAGAGAGTGGAGAGCGTACTGTCGATTCTGGATGAGGATAAAGGAAAGCATCTCGAGTTGGCAAGGTTGAAGATCAAGACGAGTGTCGTTTGCGAAAGGAGAGCTGGGGTAGTGATGGTGGCATGGATGGATAAGCCGACGTTGTTAGGAGGCTGTCGCGGAACACAAGGGTTGATGTTGATTGGCTCATAGATTTGGGGGTGAAGCCACTGGAAAGCTGCAAGGCTGCTAGGGGAGGTCAGAAAACTTAAGATGTCGATCTAAAGTGATAAAAATGCTTAGGTAAAGCTTAGAGCACTTTGGGGGGCTTCTGATAATTTTATTTTTTGTCCCCTCATTCAAGGTCCGAAATTTTCTGACCCCCCAAGGGGCTGCCACTAATAGACCCTGGAGATGCCCCAGTTTCCAGCACACGTTTACCCCCTGTTTGTGTTGTGCAACCAGGCTTGGCTTGGCTGAGGTGCAGATGGGCCGTTTACTCCCCTGCAAACGTTCTTATAACAATACTTCAAAACGGTTATTTCACTATTCTTCACCGAAGGTCTTATTTATTCTAAATTAATGACAGCCAATTGTATTGAAATCAATGCATATGACGCTCAAGACGAGAGGCATGAGGTCTCGGCACATTGCGTGCGCACCTGCCTTAGCGTCGTATCCCGATGTTCCTTCTCTGGCACTTTCCAAGTTTTCGTCGCTCATCGTTTAGTTTCACTTTGCTTCCATGACTTGCATTGATATCTTATTCCCACGACTCATATGACTATATCATCATCTTGATCAACTCCTATTACTCTTATATAATACTCTTAGAAAAGCAACATGACTTAGTCCCCCCTGCAAACACGAATCATTAATGACCCACGAGAAGCCAAGCCTTGGAGCCCAAGACGCGATACGATATTAAGGAATTCCAACCCCTACAGCTGGGCATGAATTGCATGATTAGACATCATCAAGCATTTATTCTTTAAACATATTTTCTCTTCACCTTCTGCATGGCTGGTTGTGTACGGCTGTTTCTTCTCTTAACTGGCGCTCACGCGAATATTGAAGCGTCCATCCGCAAGACGAGAGGATGACTGAAGATCCTCATTGACCTCAAACCAATTCATTCACGTCGACAGCTTCTATCTTCTATACAGTCAATATGAAGTCGCCCATCATGAAGGCTGTGATGAAACGCCTTCGAAAGTTGGCCATTGTTATCTGGCTTGACACTGAGACCAATGATCTATGGAAACAAATCGTCAAATGCTCCATCGCTTGTATCGCCTCAGTCATCGCCGTCATGACTCCTCAAGCCGTCAAAGTCCTTGGCCCTTCGACATTTCTTGCACCAATGGCTACCGTCTTTGCTCATCCAGGTCAAAGGCTAGGTACTATGATCGAATCTCTCCTCATGCTCCTGTTGGGTACTTTAATCGGACTTGGATGGTCCATATTAGGACTCTACTTGTCTAGTTTTGTTTATGATGCAAATCCTTCAGGCGCACACGCCATCTGCGCAATATTTCTTGCTATAGCCGCTATGGTTCACGGCTACATAAGATCGGCTAGTCCCCGAATGTTCTTATTTGTCGCCTTTTATCTCATTGCCTGTTTGATTTCACTACTCGGAGGCTATAACCGGGTGTCTATAGAGCTGTTCACACACGTCTACTACCCTATGATGGTTGGCGGTGGTATTTCAGTTGTGGTCAACCTGTTAATGTTTCCGGAGTTATCGAGCAGTTACCTAGGTCTATCTGCCATTGATGCTCTTTGCGAAACAATGGATACTCTGACCCGGGCTACCCATTGGTTCATTACACCTGGTGGTGATTCTGAAGAGGAGTCCAACGCAATTGCTCTTACCATGACAGACACTGTAAAGAGTCTGCCCGACAAACCAAAGCGCAAGAAAAGTCGTTTCCGCAAGTGGTTGGATCAGTTCCCAAACCCTTTTCGACCTTCTAAGAATCGATATAGTGCTTCCACTGTATCTGTTGGGCTTACGACACTTAGGAATCTTGCAAATAGTAAGGGGAGCCTCCGCGCGCGTCTCGCCCGTTGCAAAGCTGCGCAGAAGGAGGTTAACTTTGAGACCTCTTTATCTGCCCTTCCCCCGAGCAGTATGAAGCCTCTGAGTACCTCTCATATGGGAAATCTTGTCCAGAACACTATCAGAATAATCGGTGCATGTGAAAACAAATTCGTTGTATTGCAAAATGACAACAATTCCGAAGACGAAAGCGACAGCGACAGTGACTTTGGCGAACCCAGCGGAATCAAGCGCTTGAATACTTTTGATGACTATCTTCAGAGAGTTGAGGAGAGCAAACCTCTTAGGGAGATCGAAGCTAGCAGTGCAAGTCTTCTTGAATCCATCATTGGGCGTATACGTGAGCCTATTGAGGAGTTTGAGGCTTCGCTGAAGGAGGCTGTACGTCTGGTTATCGTATGTGTCGCTTATTGCTACGATGTACGACGACTACCTTCAGGATCACCGGCACCAAGAGGAATTCATCTCCATGAGTTGGACTTTAGAATCGACCTTTTCATGGAAGCCATTACCAATTTTGATGCCAGCTGCTCCATGGAGCTTCGTCGTTCAGGTATGGACAAGAGTGGATATAGTATTGATTTTATGCCTCGTATGGAGACGTTTTTGATCTCTTCGTTCGTACTCAGTCTGCGTCAGGCCGCGATGTATGTTTTGGACATGCTACACCATGTTCGAAAAACAGTCGAACAGAGGCAGGCTCGGCACGACAGAGCCACCATCTGGTTCCCGAAGCACGTCGACTTTAGGCAGTGGCTGCTCACCGGCGGTGAAAGTGATGGCTTCGTTCTACCAGAAGCGGCTCGCAAGGAAGCTCGTCGGGGAAAGAGTACAACGGGACACAAGTCGAAAAATAAAACGCGTCAAAGCAATAAAGAGACGAAGCCTACAGAGCCAAAGGGGAAAGATGAAGAGAAAGGTATTCGGTTTGCAGAACCGGTCTCTCAGGCGAGGGAGGAGCGCAATGTTGAAGCAAAGCCGGCGAAAGAACCCTCGCAACCTCAGGATAGCAGTATGATCCTTAGGATTAGAGGAAGTGCAGCCGATGCATTGGAATGGATGCAGGACTCGGAACATCTCAAATATGCTTTCAAGCTCACACTCGCCATCATGTTACTCAGCTGGCCGGCTTTTGTGACCTCCACAAGGGTATGGTACTCAGTGATGCGTGGTGTTTGGGCGCCGATGCAACTATTTCTCGTATTTGAAGTGGCCATAGGAACGTCCTTCCACGTCTTTTTCATTCGCCTTTGCGGGGTTCTGTTTGGCAGCATTCTTGGTTATGCATCGGCCACAATAGGGGGTGGTAACAGAATTGTTATGGTATTCATTCTGATACTGGGTATCGTCCCGTCATTCTATGTTCAGCTCGGCACTAGATATGTCAAGGCCGGCATGATCTCTACGGTGACTATGGTCGTAGTCGCACTCGGTAAGTGGCTGGCAACTTGGGTTTGTTGATGTGCTAACAAAATTAGCTGCTATGAACGGCTCCGACTCGTCTTATACTTATTTCTATAAGCGATTGTGTGCCTTTCTCATCGGTGGTACCACTGCGCTCGTGATTGAACTTGTCTTGTATCCAGTTCGAGCCAGGGATCGACTAGTTGAGTCGCTCGCAGCCTCGGTCAGACAGATTCAGAATATGCAAGCTGCGATGGCTGTTGGTTTGGACGAGCCTATCAAGCCAGATTTCCGGAATCCAGGCCTTAACAAGCGCTTCTGTCGCGCCACTAACAAAGCACGAGGAGCTCTGGCTGCGGCCGAGACATTTCTCCCATTTTGCGAGACTGAGCCGCGCCTTAAGGGGGGGTTTAAGCCGCTTGTCCCCGTCTATAAAGAGATCTTCTATGTGTTACATCAGATCATTGATAGGATGGAAAATGTCGTGACGCTGCGGAGAGAGTATGGTTCGTCTATTTTGGAAGACTTGAATCCCCAAGTCCACGCCTATCGACGGAATGTGGCTGCCAGTATTATGCTGGTTCTTTTTACGGTATACGAGGCGTTTGTGACTTGGAAGCCTCTGCCACAGTTCATTCCATCAAGTCGGCTCGCACAGCTACGTCTGGTTAACCATGTGCGCGAAATTATTGCATCTAGGAGTGGCACACAGACACCCGCTGGGGGGCCACCCAGTATCTTTGACGAGAATGGAGAGCTGGCTGAGCAGATTGCATACTTGATCACTCAAAAACGGTTTCTCTCATGGAACGCCAGCACTTCTGGTCAAATGGAGATCATCGAATATCTTGAGGAGCTGGTACAACTTGTCAAGATTCTCGTTGGAGTGAATGATTTCCGCAGTGGTCTACTCAAGGCCCCTACGTATAGCAACTATCGCGAGCGTAGACACTTGAATCGTATGCCTCTGTCTCGCGTGCCGACTACCGATAGCCGCACAACCGGTGTCCCAGCAGACCAAGTTCCAACAGTTGAGAGCAGGGCCAGTGGACTTCAGCGAACACAAACAATTCGGCATGCAAGTCATCCAAGGAGACGATTTCAAAGAAAAGAGGTTAACGAGAAGGGGGGTGAGAGTGATACCGAGGATGATATACCCATGAGCTTACAAAGAGTTGGCACGCGACTTTGCGAGGATGCTGCAGTTGTTCGACGGCGGGCTATGTCTGTTAACCACGACCACAACTAGGAGATGCAGCTTGGAGAAAGTAAACGCCGCATATCACTAGCCGATGAGCTTTTCACCCGAGCTTATCAAGCAGTACCGTAATAAATATTCGAAAATTCTTTCCAAGCGCCTTTCCTACTAACCAATCCGTAACTGTGGTACTCCGAAACTAACGCCTTGCCATACAATACAGTCGTGAATGTTGCATATATTTGCCCTTAGAAGATGTTAAGTGGCGTGTGTTGCGGGATCCTCGTGCCGTTGAGCATGGCCCTCGACTTCTTTGGCCTCTGCTGCAACCTTCGTGACCCTTCTTGAACATGCCGAGGCTCGATTGGCGTCTTTCCCTCACTAGGAAAATCGAATAACGCGCCCTCATGCTTTCGCTTCTTTGCATTACCAACATTATCTCCCCCGTTCTGAGCACGCACCAAGTCCTCCTGCTCCTTGACCTTGAGTGCCATCTCGGTGAGGGTCTGAACCATTTCGAAGGTGAGGAAACCAAGAATATCAACGATATCATCGGATGGTTTACTGTCGGTCACGATGCCGAAACCTGCCCACTCGCGAAATCGCTTACCTTTGCGGTAGGTAAACGATGCTTGTCGGTATTCAGACCATGTAACATACTCCTCCTTTGTCATAGCCTTAGTGCGCTCATCGGCTTTTCGAAGGCGCTGCAGTGTGATGTAATTCATCTCCTCCTCTTCTTCATCTTCTTCCTCCTCGCGCTCAGGTACCTCGACATTGTAGTATGACGAAGGCTCCCACGGTAAGCCGACTTTAGCCTTTTTGTTCTTCTTGGCTGCTTCATCCGTGGTGTTATCACCCGCAGCCACGGGGTCATCACCAGCAGCGATATCGGCATCAGCGCCCTTATCATCAGAATCCTTCACGTTCTTTCTCACATCTTTCCAAGACAGAAAGGTTCGCAGACGTGAGACTTTTGCTTGATCATGACGGATCTGGAAGATGAGATCATTGATGCTGATGGATTTTGAACCGCGTCGCGATGCTAGTTCGGTGCAGTTTCGGAGCTGTTGAGATGGTTAGTTAAGATGAGGTGGCAAGGGAGACGAGGAGACGTACGAGTTCTATGACTTGTTGGCGGACGATGTCTTCGATGATACTTGTTGTTTCGACGGGTGGTTCTGCGGTTTCGCCGGAGACGTACATCATTTGACTGATCTCCTGGCGATATTTGTATTGCTTGCTATCTTTTGATTCCGCCATTTTGTCGCGTTGTGAGATGATAGCCTAGAGAGTATGTTTGTGCGCCTGAGGGGACTTTAATGGTCTGAGCATCTAAGAATGAATTTTTATCTGGTAATCTGGGTTAGTTATGTAAAGCGATCAAGGTTTATGAAGGAGATGAGGCGCATTACCTTGATGCTCTGGGAACAACGGTGTTATATGGGTGACGTTGATCCTGATCGTAGCGATATTGTTTGCGACAGTGATAAGGGTTTGTAAGTCTAATTTATGAGGCGTTCATAAGTTGTGTAGAGTGTGTCTTCTCATATGGTGTTTGAAATGTTAATGTTGGCTTTGCTGAGGATGGAAAGCGACTTGTCGGGATGAGGTCCCTAGAAGAATGGGGCTAAACCCAAATAGGAAATATGTTGTTCCTGCACCTAAAGACAAAGTACTTCATGATAGTTAAAGGTCTTGACTTGACAAGGCGCATCCATATTCAATGATTAGATGGGTCTTCTTCTACCAGAGGTAAAATGCGATGAACTTGTTTGACAAGTTCTCGCGGCTGTGCCTGTGTAACTTGACAATGGTCACGAACCAGTAAATGACGGTTGTACACAATCATCAGTCAACTTGGGAGCAATCATGACTATAGTTTTCTATCGACTCAAGCTCCGCCGCTCACACTATCCCAACTGCCAAACCCACTTCCTTTCGAGGCCCAAACAACAATATAATGCGCCGCCAACAACTTCCACTCCTCAACTTCATCCAATCCCTCAAGCGAATCCACGCGCTGCTTCTCCTCTGGTGATACCCAGTTTTGCCAAATGTCCTCTATCGTCATATCATAAACCTTCTCAAAACCAGCTTTACTCATCCGTACTCGTTGATCTTCTGGTGTAGGATACATCTGAAGAGTGGGCATTTGGATCCGTCTTGCTGCTAGATTTGACACCATCATTTTGCCAAACGCATCGTTTGGACGGATTGGTTCGTAGATAACTGTAGCGAGATTTGGTATTCTTGAGCTGAAAAAGCTGATTACATCTGAGGCTTCGGCAACGGTGAGATAGCAGAGGCAGCACTCTGAGAGAAGCAGTGTAGGGATATCAGTCCGTAGTCCAGGGAGAGAGATCTTGGTTTGATCTTTCGATGTTGATTCTGTGTCATCATCCTCTTTTTGTATTTTTGATTGAGAGAAACCTCTCAAGTCCTGGCCATGGCAGAAGTATTCACCTCCAGAAGGCTTACTTGACCAGGAATGTTCAGTCAGTTGCGTAGCGTCGGTCAAGATGTTTCTTAATGCAGGCGTGGCTTGTACAGTTCGTAATTTCTTTGATGTAACAACCTTGAAATCGAGCTCATGATAGACCAAATTCGGGCGAGATTTCGAGGCAAAGAGTCGAAATGGCCGGGTATCAGTGCCAGCTCCCAAAGACACAATTTGCTTTGGTGTAGAGCTTTGTTCACCACTTTCATCGCCGTTGAGAAAAGACTCAATAAGGGTGTCTAGAGAAATTGTTCGAGTATATGTTCCTATACAACGTGTAAGTATAGGTTGAGGGCCGTGATGAGAGTTCAAGCTAGCGCACCTCGATTAATGATAGGAAGACGCCTTGCCACTGGTCCATTAGCACTCTGTACAAAGTACTGAGCATACGGATCATCAAGATAGCCCAGATCAACAGCGCTCAGCCGAGACACAGAAGCATCAGTATCGGTGCCTTGAATGGTAGCATCGTGAGTAACAGCTGATGAGCCGTGACCTCCTCTTCCTCTGCCACGTCCACGACCTCCACGTGCACTGCGGAGAGAATTGAGGAGGTTTGGTATCTCGGAAGCGGACATTTTTTTTATTTTATTTTTTTATTTTTTGTTTCAAGGTTTGAGGGTATTCGGGGTGAGATTATGGAGGCTTTAGTTGTTCCGGCCGATGGAGCTGTAGCTTGAGCCGAGCTGGATGAGGTGTTGAATTGAATAGAGGGGCTTTCACTGAATGTGGCCAGTGACGTCGGTCAGCCCCTGCAAGCAATGGGAGGTCATGATTGCGGGGCATGCATCTCATTTAATTGCATCCCATGTTTACGAATGAATGGACAGTAACAACAGCCTCTGAAACCTTTAAGTAAATATGCGGCATAAAAATGAATCTGTCGAGCCGACATAGCCGAGTATGGCATGAGCAAACACAAAGAGTTTCAGATATATTCCACAGTCAGTTCTACATTCACAGACCAACGCCAAGAGAGCATTTCTGTGAATCGCTAATCTGTTAAAACAAATCTGCCTTGTAAACACCGGGACTCTCGGGCGTCAATAGAATGTAAATTCACAAAATACCAAAGTGCAAGTTACATATCTGGGAACAATAGCTTACAACTAAGCGCCAATCAAAAGCTTACGTTTGGCGTGAGTTTGAGGCTGATTACGTATATCCAAACTGTATCAAAGTCCTACGCACTGCAGTTTGATCCTTCGACCAAATCTGGTAATCACCGACTTTTCGGGCGACAACATAAAAAGTCCAAATAATAAGCGATTTTTAATGCTGTTTCTGGAGAGTCAAGATTTAGGAAATAGTAGAGTTCTTAAAAATATCATTAATTTCTTTATCAATCTGTCATTAATTGTTTGTAAACGTAGATCAATCCGCCTTGAGGC
>PVQA01000491.1:0-116229 GCA_002980515.1 Fusarium burgessii | reverse complement strand
TCTTTTAGCTTATTATATAAAAATTTCCTTATATTATAAAATTTTTATTAAATCAATATTCGCCTTACCTCTACTAAGAAATTCGCATTCCCATGTCAACCCCAAAGTCAAGGCGACAATCAGCACCCCCCCTGCTGATTTGCCATGTTGACTGTCAATTGCCCGAATTAGTAGTTGCAATCTAATGTATCGCTACCCGCCTTAAGTAAAAGTTTATTGGCGAATATTGTTGAGAGAGTGAAATATTGAAATAATTATCGACCAAGGCCTCTTCCAAAGCTCCAAGGACTCAGATGATGCAAAGTGCCTTGATGATCCACGCCTATATCCGTGTATTCTTAATTCTCAGTTTTAATTTCTGTTCCCAGTTCTCGTTTAATTGCATGATATTACATATACTGGTCTTGACTATGGTCGCTAATTGCTTCTTGATGTTTTCTTTGGCTGCTGCCTTTGCTAAAGCTGGGCCTTGTAAACCTCAAAGCTCGTCTATCGTTATAGCAAAAATAACAACTCTACCTACATTAGTCGAAGTGCCCAGCGAGACCTCGACGATCAAAGCTATCACAGAGGCACTGACAAGCTCTGCACCGAAATCTTGGCAACCTCTGTCGCCGAAGCTATAATAGGTATCGCTACGGATACTACTGCGACCACTATCGTGCTGACAGAATCAACAACTGAACCAGCTACGACGAGCTTAGAAGTATCAGCACCTCCAACCGGAATCTCCTGCCCTGCATCAAACGGCCAGTATGTCAGCACCGTCAAGATCGAATGCAATCAGGGTCTTCTAGGAATCTTCGGGCAGCTTTTTTCAGCAACTCTAGACGAATGTGCGAAAAATTGAAATGGCGCCCTTGATTGTGCTACTTTTAGCCATGATGGTATTACCTGCTTTCAGAACTTCAATGGCTTCGATATTTCCCCTCCGGCTGTAGATCAAGAGGGAATGGACTGCTAGTGTGAAGGGAACTTGTGCGCAGTAAACAGAAGGATGACAGGCACGGCGGCATATTTTACCAAAGAGCAGCTGGAGCAGGTCTGTAAATAGAACCTTATTAGTGTTTCTTGTATACATGTATTACATGGTTGTTACAATCTAGAAAAGGCAGCTGGAATAGGATGATGACAAGTCTTAGTGAGTTTTGGGGAAACCTGCCTCATCCCAGATCATAATTTGAAGGAAGCAAAAGATAACATATTGAAAATATAGTTCTCATATATCCTAAAAACATCTGCATATCTTGATTGATAGGTTTTACAAATGAATGACTCCCGTAGACTGACATTAAACATCATCCACCCAAAGCTTGGTCCTACATATCGCTGAATCACTTGCCTGGACCTTTCCACGTATAACCTTACCAAACCAACTCTGTCCAGTCTTTGAGAAAAGTCGAATCCTGTTGCTGAAACGACATAGGTCGGCTGCATTGAGGTGAGATAAACTCCCTCTCCAAGCATAGCAGTGTTTTAGTTGACCAACTACAAGACAGCATTAGCAAGCTATTCGACATATCACATACTGAATTTGAGGATAAAAGGCAATAACTTACACCGTGGGTCGCGATTTGGACAGCCTTCAAGGCCCACTTGACTTTCATGCCGTCTTCACAGTCCTCGCAAAGGAAGATGAGACGGTAGCCAGCCCACATCTTCATCTTCTCTTTTCCGCAGTCGTCACAAGTTGGGGCATCAGTTACTTCTTTGATAACGTACTTGACAAGTGCTGGGAGGAGGTGGAATGCCATGTTGATCTTTTCTCTTCGTAGATAGGAGAGGTCTTTGGGAGGGTTGTTTCTGTGGATGGTGATCAGGAGTGTAGCTCTGCTGATATTATGGCTGGAGAGGTCAAGACAAGATATGAGTTATTGAAGGGGAATTATTCACTTGAAGAAATTTCTGTCTGAGTTTTCTTTGGCAGTTTATGAGACTTCTTGGAGGAGGAGCAATCCCAAGTTTATATAATTCACAATCAACTTCATGGCGTACGAGGCTGAATGTAGTCGCTGTTTGGCGTACATCCGCGATACTACAAGCTTCAATACAATAAATCTAGACGTAGTCTCTCTGAAGCTCTGAGGAATCACGAGTATGCTCGCTGGTAAGGTTATTTGACACAACAGGGGTTAGGACTGAGGAAAGGCGGCATCGGTTAGAAGCAAGCTGCCTCCAAAAAAACGCCAAATATTGACAAAAAGCTCGTGCATAAGCCACCCGAGGAGAAGCTGAAAGACTGACTGGAATGTTTCAACGTTTGCTTGGTAGCCTTTGCGTTGTATTCTTGCGTAGATAGTCTAAACTGATGGAAGACTATCGCTGTCTAAAACCGCTAGCTTGACAAAACGCCAATGCATGACCGACTAATGGATCAAAGCCCGTGCATTAGCTGCCAGTCAAGGCTGAGAGCTTCTTTAAAGTACAAGCTCTCCTCTGAGGGACGGAGCTGAGGCATACAATTGTGCTTTTGTTCGAAAAGTGTTGATGCCTTGCAAGCTCTTGCGCAGTTCTGCCTGTAATGCTAGTAACGGACTCGTAAAAGTGAAATCAGAAGTTTAAACATATATGTATATATTCAAGACTTTGTCCCCGATGTTCAAATACAATCAAGGTCCTCTGTCACAGCGAACGATCTTGATACAATTACTCCATGTTACAAAATACATATCTTTGATCCAACAACTTCAACATCACACGTAATCTTTTTCGGGGGTCATAAATAATCTGCCAAACATGTCTTCTTCCGAGACTCCTCCGCCTCCTCCAAAGGTCGAGTATCCGACCAGCGTTGACAGACCTGAACTTACAACAAGCGATGGCCACACAGTCGGCGTTGACTACAACGACGGCGCTAAGCTTGTCGACACGACTACAAACCAGCCGATCAATGACTCTGATGTCCATACGAGGTTCTCTGGGCATGGTGATAGCGATGATGGGGACAGTGGTGGAATAGTGGACGATATTGTGGACGCTGTGTCGGATAGCTGTTTGGTGATGTACTCTAGGGATTGTGACTTTGCAGTTATTGTTTATTACCCTGTCCTTCTGTCTTTGATGTCATTCTTTTCTTGTACCGCAACCCAATTTTACTGTCATTTTCGAGAACTCATAGCATGGCACTTAATCGATCATTCTTGACCTGGATGTGTATCCTTGAACCTGAAACATAACGATCACATCTTTGGCAAAGCCACACACCATTAAAACTTGAAATTCTGATAGACCTGGGTTGAAAATCAATAAGTTGATCACTAGTGACCTCTTCGCCATTACTGATTGGGCCGATGTTGCAACTTGCGCACTATCGCAACTCAGCCGCACCAGCTGAATCCTCCATTTCCTTACCACTTTCCAAGTTTCAAACCCAAAATGGGCTTATTTCAACAGTTCCAATTGCTGAACAGGTACAGGATAGGTCCTACGCTAGAACAAGGCTGCCTTTACGTGGCTAGCGTAGGCATATCTATGGAAGAAAACTTCAAGGATGCCTCCTTGCAAGTTTCCTGTTGAGCAGCGTCCAATAAGCAATCAGACTAATGCGTCGAGACAAGTTGCTCGGACGTCGAGTTTGCTAAACTTGCATATCGTTAACTGGATGTGGTGCCTGAGAGCTGAAGGACGGTTGAATCCCTCACTGCCTAGACTGCCTTCATAAGTTATAATAGTGAGTGACGTGGGTTCTGACGACCATGGTCTGATCCAAACCACCAGACGGAACGCCAGCATGCGTACCACAAAACGCCCATACATATATATCTAAATATTCTATCCGCCACAGACTCTGCAGGCCGTTATTCCCAAATAAGTCACCCTAATGGATCCTCTAATCAATGCCCAACCAGTCCTGACGATACCGTCAAGCGAGGACTGGCCGCGCCTTCGACCCCTCGTCAAAGAGCTCTATCATGACCGCAGGCTCTCTATGGCAGAGGTCAGGGATCATCTGAAATTGCTAGGATACTGGGTCAACACGCGCATGATCAGGGCTCGCATTAGCCAATGGAACCTGCAGAGAAACAACCAGTTTCACGGCATGGTTGCGGCTCTTCGCTTACTTGATCCAGATGCTGCGCTTTGGCCAGTGCCAGAACCCTGGTTCCTGATCAGAGGACGCCATGTGTCTTTGGACGAGGTTCTGAGATACTTTAGGCGTAAGGGCATACAGAATCCGATTCAATGGTGTCGTTCAGCTGCAGTACACCAAGACGAGCCAACTGTCAGCCTCCTTCAAGAGGGGAGCAGTCCTGTGGACGGTACCAGCGAAGGCAGTTCAACACTCGCCGCGTTATCTTCAGCCCGCGGTGTGGCCCTCTCTATGTCTCCAGTCTATATTCCCACTCCCATCTTCACCCTAGAGCAAAAAGCAGCTGCGAGTCTGACAGACTACTGCGCAGTCTATCTCAGTCATGACCTCCATCCAGAGCCAGAGGTGCATCAGTTCACAACACATGGACGTTTCGGGAACCGCATGCAAGAAGGTCTAGCACAGATGATACGTGGAGGTTCAGGCGCATTTCCACACTTCAATCAAGCCTTTGACCTCGTTCGACCTCTACTGTCTGACTGCCATCCCATGAGCCTTGCCCAAATATTGGCCATTGTGTGCGAGTTGTCAGCCTACAAGGAGCTGTCAGCCTACAAGATACAAGACGTGCTATCAAGTCTGCTCCGGTATTCAGCAGCGATGGCTTCATCTTTGAGAACGCCCTCCTCTCTAGTCCAATTCTTACAGTCCCTTTCCGCATTGCCGCCTGCGCTACTGCAGTGCACGGCTATCTCAAGTCTCCGGGCTGCATTGGCAATATTCTCTGAGAAGTCACCACATACCTGGCACCGCCTCTATATTGAGGAACGACTCTGTGATTGCCTCTACCATGGTCGAGACCGTACTGAGGGTGGAGTCCGCCGCGCCCATCTTTGGAGCGAGCAAGAATCTTTCTATGGTCAATTTGCACGAAACGTTGTTTGGACTGTCACGAATGTCGCAGATGATCGTCTAGATGTCGGCGATCTGGATGGTGCAGAGGCATGTTATTCAACAGCTTTGGCACGGGCAGAGCAACTCAGCGGTTTCGGTCGTGCCAAGCTACGCTATGCCGCCCTGGAGGGTCTAGGCAGAATAGAGCAGATGCGCTTCGAGACTGCACACACTAACCGAGACGCTTGCATCCTACACTTGCAGAAGGCGTCTCGTTATGTTGACGAAGCATTGAATGAAGCACTGATATGGTTTGAGCCAACGAGTAGGCGTGTAGGACGAGTGACAGAAAAACAGGAGTATCTCAGGAATCTTTTGCAACATACAAGTTGAGATTTCTCAAGTCTCTGCTAGACTATTTCTATGTCAGCAACATTAGACCTTTCCAAAATCCACGGTATTCGCTGATTATCGTCATCTGTCTCCTGGATGTCAATGTGGAAATAGCCCACACGTCTGTATCGATGTTCGCATCCCGGAACAGGCGTCAGAACAATCCCCACGTGCGTATCCGAACTTTGAGAAGAGCCTCTTTGTTTAGCCCCTGAGATGCAAGCCATAAGTAAGCTGTACAATTCGATGTTGTCTGGAAGGTCGTAGTCTGGGTGGAATGGGCATTTGCGGTGGATATGTCGCATTCCCTGACAGATTCTGTGGGTTAGAATATCGCTATTTGTACTCGAGGCGATATTTGGACCATATTTTGTTGAGTCTGGAACACCAGGTCGTAACGGGCCCGAAACCCTGACGCAGTGTTTCTTTTCGTCTACCATTGAACCACGGCTTACAAAGTCTGTTGCATCTGGCAGAGTGATGATTTCAGCAAGAAGGGAAATCTGTGTGGCAGGTTCGTAAATGATTTGCGGTCCTTGTACATCAATGCTCGCCCAGGACCAGGACGGCGACCTTTCATGACAAGGCGTGCCTCTCCCTCCCCTGACATACCACAACATATCTCTGAGTAAATGCTCTTGCCACAACCCAAAAGACCAAGTGAGTTGTGATTTTATCTGAACTTGCTTGGCCAGACCAGCCAAAGCGACCAGAAGATCTGATTTGCGACTCAGGTTCGTAGTAGAATATTTTCTGATAAGCTCGTGCCAAAAGGACAGAAATGCATCGTGAGCAGAAGCATCGAGCCCGTTGGGTCCAAACATGGAAAACAGAACTTGATAGTCTGCTTTGGCCATCGCGCCGCTGTGATGGCATGCATCAGGCCCGTCCATGGCTCCACAACAGAGGTCCGTCCTACACTCGAGATGAACGAAGTTGCGAGTCAAATGCACTGTCCGAGGCGACAATATTCGCTCTTGAAAAACCCATGCACGGGTGTCGAGGTGATACCGAGCCTTGTCGAAAGGATGTAACAAGCAATGGGGAGTGCACGATGGAACGACTTCATAGAGAAGTTTTGTGCTCACATCCAGCCGGCAGGTTAGTTGACTTAACGGATTACGCGGAACTATCATGCTTGAGTTGCCATCGAAGCATTCGGCTGCCGCAATGGTGACGACAGCGTTTCCGAAAATGTCGTTCATTTTACCCGCCTGGTCAACCCAGTCTTCCGAGGCAGCAGAGGAATGACTTCCATCCTGCATAATGCAGAGAGCATCGATCCATAAATACCGAAATCCGAGGCCCCTTGCGACCCGAATAGAATCTTGTAGCAGTCTTGGCAAGTCCCTAACATGAATCTCTTCCCTGAAAGCCTCCAAATTGGAAGACGTCATGACAAATGGCTTACTAAAGCCCCAGCTGTAACTCAGAGCGCAGTATTCCTCATCGGGGGTATTCTTTGCCTCGACAAGTCGTATTTTCTCAGGATCTTGGAAGGCTAGTAGATCTAGCAAGCGCCTAGGTCGCGCTTTTGTTTCTGTCGAACCAAGAATCAGGCTCAAAAAGTCATCACCGCACAGTATATGAGTGCTCTGGCATTTAGTAATCCAGCCTCGGATGAAGTGGGCAGTTTCTTCGGAATAGGTAGTTGATTGCAGCCTCGATAAATGATCCTGGTTGTCACCGTTAAGACTTGCATGACCTTCTGGGACGTAATCAGCTTCCAGAAGATCTAAGATTCGAGGAGTTTGAGTCATACCTATGAGTCGGCGCAGTTGTAAGGAATAATCGCCGAGTATTTGATCATGGCTGAAAATCCTCGACTCTTCACAGGGAAACAACGTTAGAAGAAAAGAACCAGCCTCTGAATTCAAAACTGCTATTGAGATATAGACAGGCCCATTCTCATCCCCAGAAAACTGTCGATCACCGTGATCTCCAGTGCAACCCACAACGGCGCCAACAATGATTGAGCAAAAGTGGCAGCCCTGGGAAGCAGCAGACAGAACAGTGGTTCGGTTGTGTGAGAAGAGAAGGTGTTGCGGCATCGATGGGATGTCTTCTCCACCAGTGAGAAGCTCTTCAGGTTGAAATCCGAGGCATGTCGCGCGTTCCCAAAATGATATACAAAGGGGACACAGACTATGAGGCTGCAGAGTGTTGACGTTGGACTCGTTATCTGACATATTGGGCGGGCTGGGTCGGTTCTTGCAAATGGACAACACTGTCTGATAGCGGGAGATTGCGTGTGCCAGCACCTCTAAAGAGATACAGGGCTTGGTGTTATCACGCATGAAGCCTCACACGTGATGTGCCAGCTCTCTTGATGGTCGCATCGTCTAGCGCACGTCTCATTGACATGGTATACATGTGTCAGCCTCACCAAGTATCGGAGGCTGATCTTGGAGTGGGAACATTGCTGCGGCGGCCGAAGGAGCGAAGAAGCGAATCAGTTGCCATGGAAGTGATTCCGTAAGGTGTTAACAAAGGTTGAGTTGGTGATGCTCCAATGTTGAGGTTCTGAGGATGAAGATATCAAGTGAAGGACTGGGGATCCTTGTGGCCCACTGGGTATGTGCTTACCCCAGATATTCCACCGTCCCATCCCATCTTAGTGGGACCTCGAATGCGATCGCATTCAAGAAGGATCCACCTAGAACAACTCCATAGACAAGGGTCTTAGGAAGGCTGACAGGAAACGAACCACTAACATCGGCGTCACGGCGGATGCCATGTCATCTTTCTATGGTCTTATTTCATATAAATACTCTCTCTGCTCTTCATCTCAACCCATAACACGAGCCTGCAATGTCCGACTTCTACAACAGTCATGTCGCAAACAATATCCACGGCAGTGAGGCCGCCCACGCCGATTACGCAACTTGATGATATCCATACCAACAACAGAAGTTCAGGTTCATTCCAAGCTCGCAATCAAACAAGTCCTGCGCGAGAACAACCTGTTCCCAACTCGAGCAGCAATCATGAATCTCCAACCTCTGATGACCCCGGTACACAAAGCCCCAAATCCAAGAAGAGTCTCGTCCAGATCGCAACGGTAATGTCCTCACTCTGCGCCTGTGTGTTCCTCGCTGCTCTCGAAGTCACAATCGTATCAACCGCGCTTCCAACCATTGCCGCCCATTTCGCCTCCGATTCAGGCTATACTTGGATCGGTACTTCATTCGTCCTCGCCCATTGCGCCTCAACACCATCTTGGGGCAAAATCTCCGATATATGGGGTAGAAAACCCATATTACTTGTGGCCAATCTCATATTCTTTGTGGGAAGTCTCGTATGTGCTCTGGTTAATGATCTGGCTGTCTTCATCGCTGGGCGGGCCATTCAAGGATTGGGTGCAGCTGGGATGCAGACATTGGTGAATATTTGTATCAGCGATATGTTCTCGCAACGGGATCGGGGGCTATACTATGGACTGACGTCGCTTATTTGGGCCGTTGCGTCTGGAATCGGCCCTGTACTTGGAGGTGCATTTACAGATCGTTTGAAGTAAGTACCTTTTCTTGTGAGGCCTTCGTACTGACAATCCCTAGTTGGAGATGGTGTTTCTGGATCAATTGTAAGTCTTCAAGGACCATTTCGAGCTATAACTAACATATACAGTACCGATCACCGCAGCAGTCTTTGTTCTCCTAGTGTTCACCCTCAAACTCCCATCACCAAACACCCCCGTATGGGCAGGTCTCAAAGCCATTGACTGGCCCGGCAGCTTTCTCGTCATAGGAGGAAGTTTGATGCTATTGCTCGGTCTTTATGTAGGCGGCGTCTACGAACCTTGGAACTCTGCGACAGTCGTCTCCCTCATCATTTCTGGCGTAGTCACCGCCGCATTGTTCGTCTGGAACGAGTGGAAGTTAGCAAAGTATCCTGTGCTACCGGTCCATCTTTTCAAGACCTGCTCATCCTCTGCGGCATACGCTGTTAACTTCTTTCATGCCTTTGTGTTCATGGGTGTCGCCTACTACCTACCCCTATACTTTCAGGCAGTTCTCCTGGCTAGCCCACTTCGCTCAGGAGTATATCTTCTCCCCTTCATTTTATCTATCTCTATATCCGCTGCTGTCACTGGCGCCTACATCCAGCTTAGTGGCAAGTATCTTCTTGCCTCCCGTATTGGGTTATTGGTCATGACGTTGGGAATGGGCCTGATGATCAACCTGGACATTGACATTAACTGGGCAAAATTGGCCTCTTTTCAGATCCTGACTGGAATCGGGGTTGGCATGAACTTCGAAGGTCCCTTGTTATCTGTTCAAAGCGTTGTGCCGCACAAGGATGTTGCGGCTGCGACCACGGCGATGGGCTTTATTCGAACAATGGCGACAGCCATATCTGTTGTCATTGGAGGAGTACTCTTCCAGAACGAAATGAAGGGCGAATATCAGACTCTTGAAAATAGTCTTGATCCCGAAGTTGCCAGAATGTTTAATGGTGCATCTGCATCTGCAAGTGTTGATCTGGTCAAGACGCTTCCGGTAGAGTCACAGCTTGTCGTGAGGACAGCATTCTTCCATGCTCTCGACAAAATGTGGATAATGGTTCGAAAACCAGCGAGTCCCAAATTCTGCTGTTATACTGATCTCTAATAGTACACCGCATTCTCAGGCATCGGGCTGTTGCTCGGTTTCTTCATGAAAGCGCACCATCTCAGTAAGGAGCACCAGGAAGCACACTTGGGTATTGTCGACGAAAGAAGGGAAGCGAATCAGACAGTTGAAGTTCTACTTTCGACAGGCACCAGTGACACTCATGGAATGAGACGCATCACTCCTGAGCGTAGGGATACATCAACGGGATGATCCGAAAGAGCACGTATAACACGATGAGAAATCCCACCGTTGTCGGTTGGTGGAGAAATCTACTCACAGGCATGATTTGGATGAAAATTTTACTGAGGAACTATCCTGGTTCATTCATAGAAATATTATCACGCTTGACAAAGCACGGCAGAGACATTTGTGCAGTTTTAGTCACTTGCACTTAACCGTGCTCAGTACAGTATTAAGAAGCTGTTCGCACCAGATTTATCGTTATCTCTGATGCACGATCTGGCTTTATATTACCTTAACCAGTCACCATTTTTCAAGACCAATCCAACACTTGAACACTCCTATGCCAATGAAGCGATATAAATAAGTTAATATCAGTGCGCATTAATTGCTGGCTATTATCTCAGCTTGCAGCTGGGGATATGAATAAGCCATGTGCAGCGAACACCTCACACGTGACGGATGCTTCCTCACTGCGACAAGATGTACTCATTGATCATGAAGACGACAATAATCCAAATCTTCCGCTATTAGATAGCCACAGAAACTCATCTGCGGCTGGCGATGCCTTGTCGCCTCAAGAGAACATCATCAACGATGAAACGGCAAACAAGGTATTGGCTAAAATCGATAGAACCATCATTCCTCTATTGTTCATAACGTACATGTTCAATTTCATGGACAAGGTGATTTTATCTAGTGCCGCTGTTTTCGGGCTACGAGAGGACACTGTAAGTCGCTCATTCCAATGGCCTTGCATGTCATCACTGACAATATCCCAGCATCTCAAAGGCCAACAATACAGTTGGATAGGCAGCATCTTTTATCTGGGCTACCTCCTCTGGACATATCCAACTACTATTCTCGTGGCGCGTCTCCCCACTGGGAAATACCTTACAGCAAACACGTTGTTCTGGGGTTCGGTTGTTGCACTTACTGCAGCGTGCCATAACTTCGGTGGCCTCTTGGTTGTGCGGTTCCTTCTGGGCGTTGCAGAGGCTACGATAACGCCTGATTTCATGTTTCTCACTTCAACATGGTATACTCGCGATGAAATGCCGACTCGTGTAGGGATGTGGTTCTCTGGAAACTCGGTTGGCGGCTTGTTGGCCAGCTTACTTGCCTTTGCAATTGGACATGTTGATGGAACCTCAGTACAACCCTGGAGATGGATGTACATCGTCTTGGGTTCCACGACCTTTCTATGGGCGATACCGTTATTCCTCTTTCTTCCGGACACCATATCTAACGCCTCCTTCCTCACTCCGGGAGAGAGGAAAATTGCAGCTCAACGCGTGGCTTCTGCTGGTACTGGGACAACTGAACATACGCACTGGAAATGGATTCAAGTTCGAGAGTGCTTGGTTGATCCTAAATCCTGGTTCATCGTGGGCATCGAGCTATTCACCCAGATTCCAAACGGTGGATCACAGAGCTTTGCAAACATTGTTGTCGAATCTTTTGGATTCACAAATCTGCAATCTACACTGATCAACATACCTTACTCGCTTCTATCAGCAGCCATCATCTCAGGAAGCGGCTACTTGGCTGGTCGATTCCGCACGCTGAACTGCATATTGATCGTCGCTGTTATTCTGCCATGTGTCATCGGCAGCGCAATCATTTACAAACGAAGCCATGTACCTCATAGTTTACATCTTTTTGCATATTTTCTTCTCTCGAGCGGATCTTCAGCCATGCCTCTCAACATGGCCCTAGTGCAGTCAAACTATCGAGGTGTCACCAAGAAGATGACCATAACATCAATGTTGTTCATCACATATTGTGTTGGAAACATGGCAGGGCCACATTTCTTCCTCAAGTCCGAAGATCCACTGTATGAGACTGCTTTCAAGGCTATTACTATTTGCTACAGTTTGGCCATAGTATGTGCTTTATGTTTAAGGGGTTATCTAAAGTGGCTGAATGCAAGAAGGACAAGGGAAGAGGGAATCGTAGGAAGTGCTGGCTCAGGAGGTATGGTGCGAGGTGACGTTCAGGAGCCTAGAGATACCTCAGATATTGAACCTGATGATGTGACTGATTGGCAAGTCATCGGATTTAGATATAGACTATAAACACCAATCTCTATTGTTTTGCAACACTTTTTTTACAAGCAAATTACGATTTTTCGGGCTGCGATTATTGAACTCAGTGAGTTGGTAAAATCACCTTATTTGATATCATTGCGAGATAGACAGCACCTTCGGCTTTTATACTTCAAGGCAGCCTAAACACAGCCTGGCATCCGATCCCATACATCTTCAATACTCACGCCAGTACTATATGTATTGCCGCAAGGTAACAACCTTAATTTTCCATGGGTATAAAAGACCCTTTGTTCCCTTCAGTTACAGAACCAAAATTCCCCTATCTTCAAAAGGTGTTGGACTCAGGCAAGTCACGTGGCACGGCCGAGCGTTTCACCGACCCGCCAAATCGCCCCAGATCATTTGAAAGCATTGGCATCCACTTTGAACTTTCGACATGCACATCGAAAGTCCAGCACTTTTTCTGGACCATCATACATCTTTCTCAAGCGTGTCGATATTCGATCGCGAATCGCCCGAAAATGTCGTGGAGAAACCAAGGAATCACCGGTTCCAACAACATCCCCCTTGGCAAGCGCCGCTTTGGAGGTGATGAAGAGGAATTTGATGGCGACGCTGGAGTTGATCGCGACCTGAAGCGTGGACGCGATCCTGAACCTCGTGGCGAAGCTGATGGACCTCGACGACGCAAGAAGCGAAATCGATGGGGTGATGCCTCCGAGAATAAGGCGGCTGGTCTCATGGGCTTGCCCACTGCTATCTTGTCCAACATGACAAGTGAACAGCTTGAGGCCTACACGCTGCATCTCCGTATCGAAGAAATCTCCCAGAAGCTTCGCATCGACGACGTCGTCCCAGCTGACGGCGATCGGTAAGTTTGCTTTCTTGCAGTATGCTTTCATTACTAACTCATGACAGATCACCCTCTCCCGCTCCTCAGTACGACAACCACGGTCGACGTATCAACACACGAGAGTACCGATACCGAAAGCGTCTCGAAGATGAACGACACAAGCTCATTGAGAAGGCCATGAAGACCATTCCTAACTATCACCCGCCACAGGACTACCGTAGACCTACAAAGACTCAGGAGAAGGTCTATGTTCCTGTGAACGATTATCCGGAAATTAACTTCAGTATGATTGCTAACCCTTTAACCCTACTTACCAAACTTATCCCCTGTTTTTGTACCTTTTGGAGTTTGATCAGACTCACCATCACACCCTCGGTGGTGTTTTGAGGCCTGGTCCTTCATCGAATGGACTAACCCTTACCCGTTCATCTAATCTTTGCGAATCAGACACTAACACTAGCTCTCTCGTACTAAAGTTGGTTTACTTATCGGACCTCGAGGTAATACTCTGAAGAAAATGGAGGGAGACTCAGGTGCCAAGATTGCCATTCGTGGCAAGGGCTCCGTCAAGGAAGGCAAGGGCCGGTCTGATGCCGCGCACTCAAGCAACCAGGAAGAAGACCTGCACTGTCTCATTATGGCCGATACAGAGGAGAAGGTCAACAAGGCCAAGAAGCTCATTCATAACGTTATTGAGACGGTAAGTCAACCCTCCTGCTCTATAAAATCTATACTAACACGACCCAGGCTGCGTCCATTCCTGAAGGCCAGAACGAACTCAAGCGAAACCAGCTCCGAGAACTCGCCGCGCTCAACGGTACCCTCCGAGACGACGAAAACCAGGCTTGCCAGAACTGTGGCAAGATCGGCCACCGCAAGTACGACTGCCCTGAGAAACAAAACTACACTGCTAGTATTATCTGTCGCGTCTGTGGCAACGCTGGTCATATGGCTCGCGATTGTCCTGACCGACAGCGTGGTGCTAGCTGGCGCAACAACGATGCTGGTGGTCGCCCTGCTGCTGGTCGTATCGGTGGTGGAGATGACGTTGACCGTGAATACGAGGTAAGAAAATCGCTGCTTCTTCTACTTACTCAATACTTACTAACACAATTTAGCAACTCATGCAAGAGCTTGGTGGAGGTTCTGGAGCTCCTGCGCGTATCGAGGCCGGCCCTGGCCCTCAGAACAACGGAGACGCGAAGCCCTGGCAGCGAGGTCCAACTGGTGGTCCTGCACCATGGCGCAGCCGCAACCAGGATTCTAACGAAGGAGGTTCTGCAGCCCCCTGGGCCAGAGATCGTGGTGGTCGCAACCAAGACCAGCATGCTGGTAGCGGTGGTGACAGCTACTACGGTCAGGCTTACGGAGGTGCTACAGGTGCCGCTGCTCCATGGCAGCAACAGGCTCCTGGAACTCAGGGTGGGTATGCTGGTTATCCTGGCTACGCTGCTTACGGTGCTGCTCCTGGAATGGGAGCTCCTCCTGGCCTTGGTGCTCCTGGCAGTGCGCCTCCGCCTCCTCCAGGTGCTCCCCCAGGCCTGGGAGACATTAACGCCTTCATTCAGCAGTATGCCGGAGCTGCACCTCCTCCTCCTCCGCCTTCTGGAGAAGCTCCGCCGCCACCTCCCAGTGATCAGCCTCCGCCTCCTCCACCTCCTGGTGCCTAAATGAGCAGACTAACGAGGCTCTTTGGTTCTGAAAGGCTTTCTGACACAGCTTTAAACGTCGAATATAGTTTGAGAATCGTTCTATAACCGGATACCAGCAAGGAGGATAAGCGATCGTTCTAACGTGGCAGCACACTAACCACTGCAATATGAACTTGCGTTTCATTGCTTTGTACTGATGAGCTTTGATGTTGAGCTTGTGTATTGCAGACCGAGAACTTGTTAAACAAGGAACTAATCGCGTAGGCAAATTGTACTTGATAATTAAGTCGTTTTCGTTATTACTTGTGTTTCATTGCGATGCTGTTGAAGTCTCCAATTGTGAAATGCCCTGTTTATGCACGTAGACTATTTTAATGCAGCTCATGCATGCGTAGACCCCGCATTGCAGTGGCTCTGGCGTCATTGTACGTATCTTTTACTCTCCCAGAACAGGGAGCTTGGGCCATGTGACAAGGGAATGGAACCAACGCAATCAGCGACAGTTGCCTCACCTTGGCTCATCAAGTTCTACAAACTTCATCTCGATTAGTACTGACGATATTTCAGTTTTTGGTACACTCGAGTAAGGTGACGACGACGCGCTGAGGAAGTCGCGTTCTTGAGGTGTCTTGTGCAGTACCTTCTTGTTTCATTCCATTTTCATGACGAGGGTCATCTGATCTAGATTTAGATCCTTCTTCCATCTCGTACTCTCTCTCCCTCACTGTCTTATCTTTCATCTTCTTGGCTCTTTTTCTCTTCGTGCTTCAGCCTTTGCGATACCATGCGCTGATTTGACACCTGACCATGATCCTACAACTCTAATCATCATATTCCTTACCTAGACCTTTCCACTCCGCGACGCACTAAAAGTCAGCGCGTCACCTAGGATTACCTCAGCTTCAATTCAAACCAACCAAGCATCATCTCATCATGAAGGCTAAGAATCCTCTTGCCTTCCGACCAGGGCCTGTGTCGTTCTGGACCACTGTTATATATCTCGCTCTTCTCATTCCTCTGATTTGGGTTCACGAAACTGTTCCTTCAGCTCCGGCTGATCGTTCGCTGTATCAGGGTCTCAACTTGACTGAGGCTTGGCTCGATTTACAAACCATTACTCGCGCCTATCATCCTTACAACAGTCACGAAAATGACCGAGTACGCGAGTTTCTCATCAATCGCACCAAGGAGATTCTCGATCGCAATGACATGTCCTATACTACCGAAAATATTGGTGGTGTAGAGTGGCACACGAGGTTAGTTTCAGTCGCGCTCTTATATGCACAACGTTAACATGGAGTAGAACATCTGCTACTGAGAATCAAGATCTTGTTACCTCTGAAGCCAAGCCTCGTGGAGCAACGCTCTTTGATGACAGAATCTCCAATGTTACCTGGACTTACAACACTGCTCGACGCATGGGCTCTAATATTAACAAGGGAACGTGGTTGGGGCAGTACTTTGAGGGCAACAACTACTATGTTTACATCCACGGCAAAGACGACCCTGAGGGCGAATGGTGGCGCGATGAATCCAAGTACAAGAAGTTCCGTGGTCAAGGCGGTGTTCTTGTCAACTGCCATTTCGATTCGTATGTGATTAAGATGACAATGCGCTTCTTCAACTGACAACGTTCCAGTGTTTCCACCGGCTATGGTGCTACCGACGATGGTATGTCCTGTGTGTCGATGCTTCAGCTCCTGAGCTACTTCACGCTCAAAGGTCGTCAACCCAAGAACGGCATCGTCCTGCTTTTCAATAATGCCGAAGAGGATGGACTTCTTGGTGCCAGAGCCTTCGGCTACAGTCCATTGCTGCACTTTACTCACACATTTGTCAACCTTGAAGGTGCTGGAGCTGGTGGCCGTGCGCTGCTTTTCCGTACCACTGACTTGCAGGCTGCTAAGGCCTACTCCAAGAGCCCCCATCCGCTAGGTTCTGTGGTTGCTGCTAATGCTTTCGAGAGAGGTGTCATCAAAAGCGCGACCGATTACGAGATCTTTGCAGATGTCTTTGGTCAGCGAGGACTTGACATTGCTTTCTATGCGCCTCGTGCTCGATACCATACCAACCAAGACGATACAAGGCACACATCTGTTAACAGCATCTGGCACATGCTCTCGGCTGCCCTCGCTTCAACTGAGCACTTGTCGAAAACAACTGGCACTATCTTCAGTGGTGATCGATCTGATGGCAACTCTGATCTCGTACAGAACGGCAAACAAACCGAGGGCGTCTGGTTCGATATCTTTGGCGCTGCATGGGTCGCGTTCGCGCTTAGAGGACTCTTTGCATGGTCCCTAACGCTTCTTGTCGCCACACCACTTATCCTCATTGCCGTCACCTACATTCTGGCACGCAAGGATAAATACTACTTCTTCGCTAGGGACATCAAGATGCATTACGACATTAATGATGATCCAGTTGTGTTGGGTGGCTGGAAGGGGTTCTTCCGCTTTCCATTCGCGTTTGCCTTTGCTGGAGCACTAACCATTGCATCTACCCTTCTGATTGCTAAGTTCAATCCGCTTATTGTCTACAGCAGCGGATATGCTGTGTAAGTATTCCTTACAATTGGGTGATCAAAAACTAATATTTCCAGGTGGTCCATGACTCTTTCCATCTTTTACTTCTCCTTTTGGCTCATCATGCGCGGATCCAGCTTCGTTCGTCCCAGTGCACTTCACCGAGGTTTTGTTCTGATGTGGCTCTTTGCTCTCGGCTGGGGTGTACAGGTTGTTTGTGCCGTGGCAGAAGACCGTATGCACATTGGTGCCCTGTATGCGACTGTGTTCTTCCAGTCGGCCATTTTCTTGGCCCTGTTCATTTCTCTGTTGGAGCAGATCGGATTGCTTCGAAAGCACGACTTTGCCATGCAACTCCATGATGCGCATCAGGCACGAGATGTTTCTAGCCGCGATGCTGAGCATGAATCGAGACCTCGGGCGGAAAGTGAATCTACCCACGCTGAGGCAGAAGATAATGAGGACGAATCTGAGGATGCTACTGAAACTACGCCACTTAGAGCCGGCGATCCAGGATACGGCTCCAATGCCCCGACCTCGTTTGCCAACACGTACCGCCGTTCGGTTGCTGGAAACTCGCCTTCTCCGCCTAGTATGCGACGATACCAGCCTTTTGATCACGAGCAGAGTTGGTCTGGACGTCTTCCTACGTGGACTTGGATTCTCCAGTTCCTCTTCCTAGCTCCCGTGCCTGTGATTCTGTTTGGAGACATTGGCCTGGTTGTGATGTCTGCCACTCAGATGACAGGTACTGATGGGGGTAGCCTCCTTGTTCCTGTCCTGTCATTGGGCATTCTGAGCATCTTCTTGTTGCTCCCACTCACACCATTTATCCACCGTGTCACGCATCATATTCCGCTGTTCTTGCTCTGTGTTTTTGCTGGCACCTTGATTTACAACCTCGTTGCATTCCCATTTTCCGATAACAACCGCTTCAAGTTTTATTTCCAGCAAGTCATCGATCTCGACAATGGTACGAATACTGTCTCCATCGTAGGACTGGAGGACTATTCGCGATCTGTTATCAGCTCCCTGCCGAGCACTTTGGGTCAGGAGATCAAGTGTCAGCCAGCTGTTGGACGAGATCTGTCGGATTGCCATTACGATGCTTCGTCTTTGACACCCAGGCTGTACAGGAATAAGACCCCTGATGATTTGATTTCAGTTGAGACGATATATGGTAGCGACGGAACGAAGGCACGACTTCGAATTGATGCCATTGACACGAGACTTTGTTATGTCCGCACCTCACGACCTATCTACGGATTCGCAGTTGATGGTGCAGGTCCGCGAGATCCTCGTTTCGGAAAGTTCCCTTCAGAAGGTTTCAGCAGCGTCCAGCTCTGGCGACGCGATCGGGATCGACCCTGGACATTGAACTTGTATTTGAACGAAGCAAATGCTATTTCTGCCCCGGAAAAGTCGGAGCAGAAGGAAAGCGAGCCGCAGAGAGACAACGAATTGAGGATGCGTACGGCAGGCCAAACAGCGGATCGTCTCGAGGTCACGGTCAGTTGTGCTTGGAGTGACACCAACACGCCTGGAACCATCCCAGCTCTCGATGAACTTATCAAATACATGCCAACTTGGGCAGCAGTTACCAAGAAGAATGTCGGACTTGTAGAAGTCCGCAAGACTCATAAAGTTTGAGTAAGAATAGAGTGATAGTAAGCAAGGCCAGAACCTGCAAGATTTGGCTGGATGCATTTCTAGAGTGGCTCATAGGTATGGCATTGAAGGATGGTGCTAGCCATGGATTGGGAGTTTGGTACTGATTTGATTGCATTGGTTTGTTTTGGTCTGTTGATTAATGATTGAGTAACCTGTGTGCCGTAATGAATATGACTGTCGAATATGCTTAACGGTTTGAAGGTGCCTATGTGAGATTCGTGAATATCTGTCCTGACGATGTAACAAATGCTTTATTTAATGTCAAGTTTACTGCTGCACAGGAATGAATCTTTATTCGTCTCCTGCTTTATCAACCTGACAATAATATGAATATTTAGGTTGTTGTCGATGCCGTTATCTGGCTACCGGGTAGCTCGGGTCAACCAAAAACTCCGTCATTGAAACTCACCAACCCTTATCTCTGGCATCACAGTTTCATTCAAACACTCACAAAAGCTCAGCAACACACAATGGCGCCTCAAGTATGGCTGCCATCAGAACGCTCTGGAGGAGCTCAAAAGAAAGCTCTTATCCATTACATTTGCGGCAACCCAGGCCTCATCGAGTACTACACCGACTTCCTCAGTCATGTACGCGGCCTTTTGGACAAAATTGAGACAGACACTGCATATGACATCTACGGCACCAACTTGCTCGGCTTCAGTGACGAAGACCATGAGCCATTCAGCTCAAGTAACAAACCTTGGGACCTGGAGGGCCAGATTGAGGGCATGTATGATGTCGTTGCGGCCAAAGGAAAAGGGTACGACTTTGTGATTCTCATGGGCCATTCTGTCGGGTCATTTATCGCTGTTGAGATCTTCCATCGCCATATGAAGAATCCGGAGAGAGCGCCACATTTGAAGCTTCGACATGGATTTCTGATATGTCCGACGCTGACGCACCTCGCTCGGTCATCCAACGGTGTACAATTCGAGTTGTTGCGTCGTTTCATTCCCTTCCTCGACACCGCAACATCTTTACTGGCACGTCTACTCCTCGGTCTTCTTAGTGTCGCAAGCGTGACATGGATTGTACAACGTCTTCTAGGCTTCACGCCTGCGAGCGCAAACATCACAGCACGATGGTTAAAGAGCAGAGATGGCGTCCTTCAAGCGGTGCATCTGGGATTGACGGAGCTGGAGATGATAACTGAGGAGAAATGGAACGACGATCTATGGGATGCGCCTGAAGAGGAGGATGGTGTTCCAAGATTCTTTTTGTTCTATGCCAAGAAGGATCATTGGATTCATGATGCTGAAAGGAAAGACATCATGGAGAAGAGAGAACACAAGGCAAAGATTGTGCTTGATGAAGGGGATATTCCTCATGCTTTTTGCACAAGAGAAGGTAAGTTCTCAGAATTGAACGTTTGTGGCGTTTGCTAACAAATTTAGATGCGAGCTTGGAAGTTGCGAAGAAGGTTTGTGGCTGGGTTGAAGAGATTGAAGCAGCAAAAAGTGAAACGAGTTGAAACAAACATTGGCCAAAAATACGAGACCTTGGTCTTTGTTCACGGCCTCTTGACAAACAATAATAGACGTGGTTGGTGAGCATTGACCTACAACTGAACATCACGAAGCTGACTAGACCAAGTTTGCCACGAACTTATGCATAACAAGAATGATTTCCATTGGATCTCGATCGAAGCTATATTTCCAGCCACATAATGGTGGCCTTGTCTATTTACGGCGTGACATCGCTTCCTGCACTCCCCGCATGAGGCCGCGTAAGGTTTTTTGGTCCGATGCTGCCAGAAACGGCGACAGACGTCGACCAACGTTGGTTGGAGATGACTAGTCATGTTTTTGTTTGGGGCTACTTCTAGAAGGTGAGTGTTTACTCGGATGATGGGGGTTGAGATCATGATTTTGGTGGTATGATTCTGACTTGTCTCACAGTAGGTCGGTTGATTCAGTATTGTCGATTCACGATATTCAACCGAGACAGACAAAATTGAGAGATAAGTGTCACTGGTATATTTGCTATATTCTGGTGGTTCAAGACCATTAATTATTAACCCGTGATTCCAATCACACAAATCCAATTCCAATTCCAAATCCCATGTACACATATCCCATTCCTCCTCATCACTTTCCTTTCAACTCGTAACAATGCCTCTCACCTCATGTGCAACTAGCTAGTAGTTTCACACTGATGAATTGGGCGTTTTCATAATTGACTCCATTTACAGAGCAAGGGCAAAGAGAGCAGCCATGGCCATGGCACCGAGACCCTTGAGGCCAGCAGCGCTGTTCTCGCCAACGCCTGAGGGAGCGGGAGTGCTGGTGGCACCACCGGCAGCCTCGGACTTGGACTTGGTGGGAGTCTCGATGACGGGGGGGACAGCGGTGGTCTTGCTCTCAACGACAGGAGGGACAGTGGTGGTCTCAGCGGCAGTGGTCTCAACGGCCTCGGCGCTGGTGGTGACGACGACCTTGGTGGAGGTCTCGACCTTGGAGGACTCCTCAGCGGAGCCAGAGCCAGAGCCACCGCTCTTGCAGAGCTTCTCAGTAGCAGGGAGAACCTCGTCTGAAGAGAGTTAGTATTATGATATACTCAGGTATTGGTAATTGTGAACTTACTGATAGCAACGTCGGAACCACACTTGGAGATCACACAACCGGTAGCGGCGCTTCGGACATCGTCGAAGTTCTTGCAAACGCAAGTGAGATCGGTCTTGTCACACTTGGTCTCGCTGGCAATAGCATCGTCGAGGCAAGGAATAGCGCACTTGGGGACGTCGGCGAGCGACTGAGCCGAGACGGCAGCGGCGAGGGCAGCAATAGCGAAAGAGTACTTCATTTTGAAGGTGGTTGTTGTTGTCTTGGGTTGAGATAACTTGTTGTTGATAAGGCGATAAACACAACGAGTGTAAGAGGCAAGGCTGAGCTGATGCTGAATTGGTCCAATGGAAGCGAGTGGATGAGGAGGAGAGAAAGAGAAGTTGAAGAGATGGATGAGAAGGAGGCTTTATGTATCTGTAGACTGATCAACAACAATGGGGATTAGCTGACTGAGTCAACAGGGTTCAAGCGTCACTGTGCCGTTGCCCGTTGACCATTCCAGGGAAGTACCAGCCGCTTTTCCTGCAGACACAGACTTGCAGGTCAACTTCTTGTTCTTGTTCTTGATCCTGATCCTAGCGTGAGTGGACGGACTGTGGGTCAGGCTACTGTTGCGACGAGCCGGAGAGGTGTTGGACGAATAGGAGGTTGAAAGAGGGACAGGGAACTCCTTGGGGGGGTGTTTTACAAAAGAGCCCTTCTATTTTTGCTATGGTAACCTGAGGGAGTGTACAGTATCAGCTTGTTAGCGGGGCAGTCTTCCGGATTCGATACACACGGCCGAAATAGATCGACGAGGGGGGATGCTAAAGTCCGGGGGCGAGATGCGGAGACGGATAGGACTAGTGCTGGGGGGCATGTGAAGTTTTGCGCTCTGAGCAGATTCAGAGAATTGAACTTTCGGAGATTGAGCTCGAAAAGACATAACGGATCCATTGTTCAGTTCGGACATGTTCTGTTAAAGCTGGAGGATTACGATCCACCCCCGGATATTGGACAATGCCTTTCCCCTTTTTATTTTGTAGATTATTACGATCTCCGGGGTAATTATCTTCAATGCTCATAAACATGGGCTGAAAACGGATACTGTAGTTGAGTTGGTTGGAGTGAATTAACTTGAGAATCCTTCATGAAGTTGGCTTTTGCTACGTCACATGCTGACAACAAGGGTTTTCATAGGGTTCCCGAGGGCCGATTAACGGCACTTGGAACTAGGCCCGACTCGAGCGGCAAAGCCGAAGGAGGAGAAGTGAGAGAGAGAGAGGTACTAAAAGAGGAAAAGAGAGACAAAGAAAAACAGGTTTGATGATGAGGCAGCCATGGGAAAATTGGAGAATCGTTGGGACGCCAATGATGCAGGAACAAGAGATGCTAATTGTTGACAGTTGACTCAGTTGAGAGACTAGAGTTTGGTATTAAGCAATTAACTACTATAGTTGTAAACAACTTTAAAGAGTTTGACATGTTGTAGTCTACTCCATAAAGTCAACAATTGACCACTAGCTCTCTAAAAAAATAATAAAAAAAAAATAATAAATTTTTTGGCTAACTCCCTGCCAATGCTGTTTCTCTATGGTTCTCTTGCTCTCTTCCTCTCTTCCTCTCTTTGACTTTTCTTCTTGAGTGCACCGTGTCCAACCTCCCCCGCATCTCATATTCTACAGCACCACCCACCACCACTCACTAAAACATGCACGCCCACAGCGGGAATAAAGGGGACCCTGTCAGACTTGCAGGGATCATGACCAACTGCCTTCCTACACAGGACAAATACGCTCGAATTAACCGCTCTTTTGGACCGCCACGCCGAGGCTCACATGCGGATTGGAAGTGTCCGAATTTTCTAGCATGCTCTACGAAAGCAAATGAGTACATACGAGAGTTGGGGTTGTATTAGCTGAGCAAGGGTTTTGCTGTAGGTGAATTGATTGTATGGGGAAAAAAAGACTTACAGGCTCGCTAGGGGGGATCTCTCTTACGCGGGAAGAATCGATATGGTCTGATCGCAAAATGTGGACAATATCCGCCGTTGCCGACTTGGCGACATGCATGAAAGACGAACCGTTGTGGTAGTATTTTCCCATTAAAAATCATGAGATTCAGATCTGAGAGTCAAAAAAAAAAAAAAAAAAAATAAGCTGAGCTGAATAATTGTACATAAACTGTAACTGCATGCAAGCACAAGAGAGATCTCATCTTCATAATGTACTTATGCATCGTCACCTATATGCCCACCTACGGCACTATGAGACTACGGTGACGACCGACACTACACCCTCAGGTGAGTAACTGTGCGGCGTAGTTGTTCATTTTCCAGGGGCAAGCAGACAGGTTGTTGCAGTGATTAAAATGGCTATATGCAACCATCTCAGCTCGGGTTTGCATTGCCCACACTCTCTACGTGTCGTGTTGGTTGGTCTACCTTGTTCAATATTTGAGACACGGCGAATCTCCGTTTAAATGTAAGAAGGCTGAGTTAATAATTTATTAGAATTTTGAAGGATTTACATACCGAGGGTAGATCAATTGAAGCATATGAACTTCACATTCTCTACTCCAAAGCTTCAACCTTAACAGTTCTTTTAATGAGAACCCGTATTTCCTCCCCAGCATTCGCGGGGAGTTCCCGTTTTCCCTGATTCGCTAAAAAGGTATTTACCACCACCAATCACCCCGAACCCCTGTATCTTGGCATGAAAAGAAATCAAAAACTTGGACAACGTCATTTGGACTTTTCCAGGAAGTGAGGTTTTTATTTACATGGCAGAATGATATTCTGACGTCGGATTTGGAGTCGCCTTGATATTTAGAATATGGATGAAACGTGCTCTGACGCAAGGTAGGATTGTATCACTTGGCTGACGGTGCTGGAGACGATTGCAAGATTTGGAGATGGGATGAGTTCCTTGCATGATGGGAATTGTTAATGAGTCTCCAACTACTGATTGGAAAAAGTCTAGTTGTATAATTAGCTATGCATTTTGCTCAATAATACCATCCTAAATGCCATACATCAAAGGATCTATGTTGTCTATGCCTCTAGCAGATTAACTCTATACGCAATGCTCATGACACCATTCAGACATCTGGCTCATTCCCATCGCTCATAATCAGGAAAATACTTCTCATGGATCCTCTCCGCATACTCCATCAAACTCGAATGCCTCCTAATAACAGCCGCCGAGGTAGGAGATCTAAAAAACACCATTAGCACAGTTCAAACTCATGGACTTGGAGTAACTCACGCTTCACATATCAACGACGAAGCAATAAACCCAAATATGGTCGCATCAACCTCGGTAGGTTCATTACCACCCATAGCCCAAAACGGCCCAGAGCCCTTGGCTTTCATCCTCGCCTCGGCCAATAAAGCATCAACACTCTCCCAAACTTCCTCTCTCAACTCTTTAATTTCTTCATCAGTCAATCGACCAGTTCCTTGTCCATACGCAGTCCTTGCGTTTGCACGAGCAGCAAAATATCCTATAACAACCTGAAGAAGCCAAGGCATAGAAGCGAAGATGCCGGAGCGCATAGTATAGTAATTATCGATCCATTTCTCGCGTGTACCGTAAAAGTAGACTTTTTCTTCCAAAAGAGCTCTGAATGCAAGGTCCTGTGCTCTCTGAAGAGGCGTCAAGCTCGCATTGAGATCAGGAATAAGACCATCGTCGATAAAACGTTTAATAATAAATGTCGAATCGCTTAAACTCTCTCCTTCAAATTCGATATAAGGAACCTTTCCTCGTGGTGCAGTTTTTGGTGATCCTTCGGCTACCCTGTAGGACACACCGGCGAAGCGAAGACGAGCTTCGAGTTTGATGACAAAGGGGGACCAAGGGAAAGCCGTTGGCTTTCCGGGACCACGAAAGATGGTAAATTGGGGTATTTTGTTGAAAGCCATTGTTATTATTGCTTAACTGTTTTGTTTTTAATTGATACATGATTTCTACCAAAATTATCGTGAGTTTTATATTATGGTGTTTTTGGACTTCGCGTTTCGGTTCAATGGCCGGACTTTGAATGCTGTCCGGGGATCCTACGCCGCGACGCGAGACGCAGAAATGTCATGTCCGGCCGGCAGGGACCCATATCATGTTTAAACGGATCCGTAATCTTCGGGATCTATTCAACCGCTTTATCAGTGGCCGGTGTTATCATGATAAGATGCCGATACAGTGAGGGTGCAATAAGTTTGAATACATCTAAAGGTATCTCGGCACGGGCTAACGTTTTCTTCCTCCTTTACACATACATCACAACGCATGATAACGCCTTACGATGCCTCGAGGCAAGGAACTTACGCCTTCATTACGGTCACGAATATGTGAATTAAAGAAGCAAGGTTATTCTTATAGACAAATCCACAAGCATTTTCCCCATATTCCCCTTGGAACGATCAAAACGACGTGTCGTCGCGAGGCACAACGTGGAGCCGAGAATACATCCCTGCCGCGTTCAGGCGCACCTCGAAAGCTTACAGAAGAGCAACGCGATCAGATCTACGATACTGTTACAACCGATCCGCACGTAACGACAAGAGATTTGCTTGATTCTGTCAATAACGTTATCAAAAAGCGTTCTTTACGATACCTTCTATATGATATGAATAAGAGGAAATAGATGCAGAAGAACCACATGGCCCTGACGTCGCTACAGGCTCGCAAAAGGCTCGATCAGGCCATACGATGTTAGGGTATCGATTAGAGAAGGGTCAAATGGAGTGATAAGTGTATGGTGCGCCGCTTGAGACCTATTGCCTTATGAGGCCCTATGCATATAGGATGTTAGGGAAAGCTAGAAGACAAGGAGCCGTACGGCAGATGTTCTGGGCTGCCTTCGTCTACGGATCTCGTACGCCGTTGGTGCCTCTCGTCGGTAACGTCAGCGCCATAGGCATCTATAAGCTATACTTCATCCTACCGTTTAATCAGGTGATATCTTGATACATGATAATACCTCTAGATGTATTCAAACTTATTGCACCCCACTGTACAGAGTATATGACTACTCTGCCCACTGTAAATCACCCAATTATGGCTGAAGCCTACCCAAAGCGGACACTCCGCATCATCATAAAACCTCTTCACAAGAGCAGAGTCATATAACGCCATATCAGATTACAAATTCTCATCTCTTCTGAATACCTTGGACAGATGTTGAATATAAAAAAACTCAGCCACTGACTAACAAAACAACACTTCCTCGCTTGGACCTTCACTACCTCCCCGACTTTTCGGCCAAATCCACTGTATTTTAACTTGATGGAGCCTCTACACCACCAATCGTGGCGCTCAGCTCATCCGGAGTCTCCAAGAATGGCGAAGCATCCGTGGGGAACGACTCCGCACCCATGACGGAATCACCTGTGGAGGCTCTTGGAGAAATACTGTTGATGAGAATAAACTTTCCTCAAGACTTATAAACTCATAAGCATCCCTTGTGAAACTGTTCTTCACAATAACATAATCAGAAAGCAAAGCAAAGTAAAAGTCAGATACAGTCAATATGAGCGGAAAGACATTCAACGTCGGTGTCGTGGGATATGGGTAAGTTTATCAACTTTGATGTGATCATCAGCTGACAACAACAACAGCATGTCTGCCAAAATCTTTCACATCCCCTTCCTCACTCAAACACCCCAATTCAAACTCCACGCAATCGTTCAACGATCACCCAAAGAGGGAAACTCAGCGCCAGCTGACTATCCAGACATCAAGCACTACACAGACTACAAGGATCTCTTCGCCGACTCAGCAGTCGATCTAGTCGTCATCAGCACTCCCCCAAACAATCACTTTGAACTCACAAAGGCTGCTCTCGAGTCTGGAAAGCATGTCTTGACGGAGAAACCGTTTGTTCCCACCGCTGCTGAGGCTGATAAACTTATTGAGATTGCCAAGAAGAACGGAAAGCTTCTTATTGTTTATCAGAACAGACGATGGGATGCTGATTTTGTCACTCTCAAGAAGATTATTTCTGAGGGTACACTTGGACGCATCATTCAGTTCGATAACCACTTTGATCGCTATCGTCTTGTGCCCTCTAAGAACTGGAAGCTAGATCTTCCTCTTTCTCAAGGCGGAAGCGCTCTTTACGATCTGGGAACTCATCTCATCGACCAAGCCTACGTCCTCTTCGGCAAGCCTCAGTCCGTTCACGGACGTCTTCTCTCTCAACGCAGCGGCAAGTTTGACTTTGAGAATCCAGATGGTGTCTCAGCAGAACTGACCTACCCCGATGGTCTTCTCGTCAACATCCGCATCAGCGTTCTAAGCGCTGAACTTGAGCAGCCACGCTTCTGGGTCCGCGGCACAAAGGGAAGTTTCCGCAAGTTGGGTCTTGATACGCAAGAAGATGCGCTCAAGGCTGGTGCGAAGGCTACTGATGCGGATTTCGGAAAGGAAGATCCTGCTCGATATAAGTTGATTGTCGTTGATGACAATGAGAAGGCCAAGGAACAGCCCATCTCATCTATTGAGACACCTACTTACAAGGCTTTCTATGCTCAACTCGGCAAGGCGGTTGAGAGCGGAAAGGAGGAGGATGTTCCTGTGAAGGCATCTGAGGCAAGGGATGTTTTGCAGATCATTGAGGGTGTTTTCGAGAGTGCAAAGACGGGCAAGGATGTTACTTTTGCTTAGATTATTTAGGGATCTTTAATGATTTAATGAAGGAAAAGTTATGAATCGGTAAAACCGATGACGTTCCATGGAGCGTGGTCTTTAGTGAAAGCTTATCTGCTCCTCACGACTGTGCTCATCATCTTCACTGAAGATATTTCGATGTGGAGTTCCAGAAGGGTTACAATACACAAGGTATGCCTCGTCAATAGCAATCACAAGACATCGACTAACTTCTCTAAGGAGCCTCACGACGAGATGGCATTCATAAACGTATGGATATAAGAAGAACAAAATAAGATGAGTCCAACTCATCGTCTATCCAACCCCTATATAAACGTCCTCATGAACGCATGTCCTCAAGATCACGACGCTTCAGATAGAACAAAACTCCAACATTACTCCTATAAGCAAAAGGATATCATCTTCTCTTCTATTTTCCATTCATTTTAAATAGCAAGTATAAATCCTGCAACAGCTGCAATAGCGACAAAAGCACTGCTGGCCTTTGATGCTGAGCTTTGCACTTCAATTTGCTCGCCGATGAAAGTAGGGTTATACTCGCTGGGCTCGCTCTCGTCAAGAGTGCCGTTCCAGCAGTAATTCGTAAAGCATTCCTGGCACTTATCAGGAACAGCCGTGTTTGTACGATCAAAGCTACGAGATAGCATTGCGCAACCAACGCAGACGGGCCAGTCCTTGTCGCGTGTGCCGTTAAGCATGGTAGCTACTGCCCAACCGTTCTCGATGATGGCGGTGAGTTCGGAGGTGTTGATGCTCATTTGGAAAGTGGAGATGTTGGAGGAGTAGACGTAAGGGTAGTTGGGGATGTAGACGATGAGTGGTGAGGGATCGGTCATATTGGTTGCATTGCAGCCAAAGAAGGTTGGGCGGGTGTTGAGGCCCAGGTTGAGGAATGTGTTCTGGCCGGGGATGGAAGGGAATGATGAGCCCTTTGAGATATCGGTAAGAGAGCGCTCGTATGTGGCGATGGGAGAGGCGCCGTTGGGCCAGCTGGTATTAGTGTCGGCGGAGGAGTCGAAAGAGAAGACAACATCGACCTCACGGTCCTTTCGGATGTGAGGGTAATAAGGGATGTTCTGGAGGTCTTCACCACCATCGACGAGAGTAAGTCGCTCGGAATCGGCGCTCAGGTTATTCTCGTTGTTCCAGCCTTTAAAGGGGTTAGGGGTCCAGTCAGCAATGTCGTTGTTGTCAGAGCCAATAGCTTTGAGAACAGAGGACACAGCCTCGACAGCGATATCCGGAACGCCGTCAGGGACGTAGTTGTTGCCGTCTTGGTTAAGATACAGAACGATTTGGTTGAAGAGACTGCTAGAAGTTCCCATGACAAAACCGGCGTTGTCGAAACCAGCAATACAGGACTTGTCCTTGGGTAGCTTGCCGTTATCGAATTCTGAACCGACATACTTGAGAGGCACAAAACCCTGGAGAACGGGATCGTAGGAACCAAGCTCCCAGGGGGTGAACTCAAAGTTGGTCGCATTAAGGGCAATGATAGTCTCATTGGGCGCACGACCATCGACAACGATGATGGGCATGGGATTCTTGCCCTCAGCAAAGCCAGGATCGTCGGCAAGGGAAGACCATGTATATGCAGGACCACCATCCGTAGCGTTGATGAGCTGATACGACAGCATACGGCCCCAGTAATCCGTTAGAGATCGTTCATAACCAGCATCCTTCTTATCGGAGACGGCGTCGAAAATCGTGTTGTAATACTGGAGAAGAGAGTAGTTCTCAGGCCCCTCGAGGATCGAATTCTCCAACTGCCAGATTCCGGGATAGTTCACGCTTTCTTGGACAGATGTGAAGTTGTTCATCATCAAGCTGCCCACAAGCCATCCACCACCAGAAAGACCTGAAAGATATGTCGCACTTTGTAAAAGACCACCGAGATTTCCATCCTTGTCGCTTCCATCGGAACGAATATCCCAAGCTGCCAGCGCACCAGCACCGCAGAGCATAGCACGGTAGCCACCTCCAGAGATAGCAATACCAATATTTGGAAGCGCAGTAGGATCTGTCTCAGCATCCTTGAGATACTCCTCGCTGTCGAAACCGGGAATCGCTAGGCGCTTCAAGAGGGTTCGGATAGGAGAGATGGTTTCGTTGCGACGCTTCGGAATCCAATCGCGCTCCATACTCGAGATGTGAGAGCCATTTCGAATCGTTGGGCGTGTACTCGGACAATCGACTTTGGCGGGGACGTAGCCATCGGGGGCTTGAGGCGTGCCTCGTTTTGATAGTGATCGGGGAGAGAAGTCTGAGTTGGAGATGGCGACAAAGGCGTCGTCGACTGCGATTGGATCACGTTAGCTTCGATCCACGACCCGAAGATCTGGGTAAGAAAATGCATGCGATCGCGCCACATCAAACTCCATTGCGACAAAGAAAACTATGAAGCGACACACGCGGTTGCAAGGAGCGTCGACTTACTCGAAGGTGCAGCAGCGACAGGATTTAATGCAGCGCTGGCAGCCAGCAAAAGGGCGAGGCCCGAAGAAATGGCCATAATTATGGCCTCGGGCAGGTTAAATGAGCGATAAGAATAAGGAAGCTATTCGCAGTCACCGGAAGGAATGGAAGCGAACAACTCGAATTTGCTGCTGTATCGATGAATTGATTGATTAATCGGCGAATTGAGATTGTCAAAAAAGGCGATCCAAAGTGGACGAGAGAGAATATGCAAATGCAAAAGAGTTAAAATAATGCGATATGGAAATGAGAAGAAAATGCCCCCAAAAAGAAGAAATAAAAGAAAACAATGGAATAAGAAACCCAAAGAATACGAGGTCGAGGTTGCGTATATGTAGAAGAAGAAAGGAAAGGATTCAATGTGGGGTGGTCGTTTAATTGGCAGTATCGTCAACGGTTCCTCGAGTCTTGGATCCGTGCTTTAACTTTTGCTTTTGCTTTCAGCCAAGGGTGAAAGGTATTGAATAAAGTACGGGAAAAAGTTTATGGTTATAACCATAATAAATAAAGATTGAACAAAAAGTAAAATAAGTAATAGTTAAGCTTGTCTTGTCTGCCTTTCTCATTCCTTCAGTCACCAGCCAAGGGCACCTATTTTCTTACAGGCGTTTATCCTCTCCCTCTGCCCTCAGTGCCAAGAATCTGCCCAGCCCTGCGCCGCCTCTCTGAGCTGTATCGGTCTGATGCGATGACACAGGGTGTGTTTGATTCTGTGTTCTATTTAGAGTTGCACCGCGGACGGGTAGCGTTTGTGGCGAACAATTATTTTTGTAAATCAATCCTCAATGATAAGATAGTCGTTTGAATAATTGTTTGAATAGTCTTGTTTCAAAGGTCAACTCACGTATGGTATTCCCGTTCCCTTGTATCGAGTTCCCTACATGTGACATGACATTCTGTAATGGAGTGCCCTATCCCCTGCACCACCCAGCCACTAACAAGCCTCAAAACCGTTCCAGGAACACCCGCTGCATGACTTTCAAAGTCCAACCACGCGCCGAGCCAAACAATGACCTCACCTCATACTCCTATTGTGGAAGTGAAGATTTCTGCAAAAGCGAACAAGATCATCAAAGGCTGAGTATTGAGATCCGCAGAACAAAAGACCCCCAATGACATTACAATGGAACATCAAACATCTAGTTAGCTGATCATGGAGCATCAAAATATCCCGATCCACTACGAGTCTGAAACCCCTGGACTGGGCGGCGAAATTAAAGGGAACTCGCCCAGCTCAAACCGCCGTTGCTAATCTCAGAGAGCCAAGCCGGCTTGGCGGCTCTTTTGAACCCTTCACATGGAATTTGATCACAAGAGCGCTTAGATTGTACTCGTATTGGTAAAATGTTGCTTGTTACTTTGGGTAAGACAAATGCATTGTCTGCTACGTATCTGAGCCACTTGTCAGCTGTTGTGGACCATCGTCAAGATCATCATCTTCGGTTTATGCACTGCCATGCGCAGTGAATCCATCTTGGATCACCATTGCCTTTGAAAAGGGAAGTTGCTCACGCTGAATGGTTGGGTTGGGCTCAATGCTGAATACATCACGATCCATGTCTGCGGACCACCATGGCCTTCACTACTCTCGGCCGACCCGGAGTTTTGTAGGATTCACGCCGCTTACTGCTGCGCGCCATTTTACTGTAATTGGCTGTGATTTTCAGCCCTAAGCCTGTCATCATCTTGTTCAATCTGATGTTGAAAGCTCAGCCCAGCCAGTTCAGAAAGGACCCCGAACTGCATATCTCTTCTAATCATGGGAGCAAGATGCCTCAATAATCCGTTGATGAACTGTCTCGGTACTTGTCCAAGCTTTTGGCTTAAGCTTATCGATAGCCTTAATCATGCTTCTAAAAGCATTCTGAATCCTTATCGCACTCCCCAAGAAGGTCAAACCTGCTCATGACTTCATCATTATCCAATCGTATGGGTATCAAATAGCAATCGTCTACATATGCATACATAGCCCTGACAGATCTCACCGACTGCCTAATCGGAATACTCATCCCCGCCAGGATCTCGTCCAAAAGGATGATTGAACTTGAGCAGGCCAGTCAAACCGCCCACCCAGGGATCATCATCCTCAGTCCTGATCATGCATGGTACACCGCCATGCCACTCCTCTCCAGGACCAGCACGTCCAACAAATTCGCCTTCTACCCGGATCTCGGTCCCTGGCGACACTCCTGCACATCGCTTGCCATCAATACTGAGGTCAAGCTCACGGCCACGATTCTTTGGACTCATTCGTAATGTGACTTTTGTGTCCAGAGGTAGCACCAAAGATCGGAAACTTAGACTGCAGGGGCTGATGGGTGTGATGAGGAGGGACTTGACGAGTGGATGAACGATTGGACCACCTGCACTTAGACTGTATGCTGTTGAACCTGTTGGAGTGCTGATCAAGATACCATCCGCAGTGGTCTCTGTAAGAAAGTGACCATTCTGGTAGATATCAATAATGGCCAGGTGAGGGTGAGATCCTCGATGTACCGAGATCTCGTTGATGGCTCTCAGCGACGGCGATGGCTCATGAGGCACTGCTAGGGCCTTTGCCTCCGTCTTCGCCTCGCTTGACAACGTATCTGACAGCCAATGATTGATGTTGTTCCCAGATGGATCAAACACATCGGCCTTTATGCGATGACGAAGCAGCACCTTTGATGCCCGTTGGGCTCCCATGCTTTTACCCTTATGCCTTTCCCATGCTGTGTATGACACTGGACTTATCTTGTCCCAATCACCGCGTGGGTAGTTGGCCTCACGGGTAGCTACGTCACTACCACTCATAAACGTCTCTCTCCAAGCCTTTTTGTACTCTCTAAAGTCCCATTCGCCAAGGAAGCCTAACGTACCCATATTGAACGACAAAATCGGAGGGACAGAGCCATGTAGCTTGTAAAGGCTGGCAGCTCGCAACACAGTACCATCTCCTCCAAATGTCGCAATGACGTCAATCTTGTCTGCCATATTGGATCGGGAGTCTGAAGCATAAATGGGAAAATCGAGGCGGTCCTTTAGTGATTGGGCGATGCGCGGCTCGAATACGAGATTGACTTCTGGGTATTCATTATGGAGGTAGGTTGAGAATTTGACAACGGCGTCAACGACGGCATCTGAGTATAGCTTGTGGATGATAAGAAGATTTCGAGGCGGTTTGGGCCAGTTAAGCGATAACAGTGACGACCCTGGCTTTGTGCTTTGTAGATAACGTGGGCTTATTCTATTCGGGAGTTCTGCGATGCTGCGAATTTCGGACTTTTGATAGGTGGAGGTTGTTGATAGAAGACGACGACATGACTGTGGGACTGGAGTCAATGTGATTGACGACCTAGCAAGTAAGCGACACGTCGGTTGGCGGTTGCCTTTGGACTGCAAGAGGGTCAGGCCTCTTATGAGGGATCTTCTAGACATGGTACAAGGTATTCGGCATGACATGTGAAAAGAAAAGAAACCGTTGAGGCTGATCAGTTTGACTACAGATGACGCCGAAGACGGGAGCTAACTCTCATGCCCCATGCGGCTTTGCGACGGCTTTGGCAGAATGGCAAGGAAGAGCTAGAGGTGGGCTGATCTTCACCGCCTTCCCCTTCCAACAGTCGATCTTGGAACGAAAATAAGGGCTTTTAGCTTCAAGGGACCATATCACAGTGTCAAATTTTTCAAGAACGACTCAAACTTTAATGCCTCGAGTGCAAAGGCCCTGATCAGCTGAAATCTATGTATGACCAGTCACAGTGTCTTATCTCCCGCGATAGCTTCTATAAAATGCAGATCCAACAGCTTTATATGCCAAGTGATCTCATATTCGTAGCTCATAATTGGCCAAATCTAATCGGCATCTAACAATCACCGTGCACCCGTCCCAGGCGTCATAGGACCTCCGCCCTCCGACGCATCCGCCTGATGTCACCTGCACTAGCAGCTAACCACAAGACAGGCTCGCTCAAAGCAACAAGGTAGGTAAGCTCGAGCTGAGCTTGACCTTGAATCACATGCGCAATGTCTCGCAGCCTCGTCAGATTTCTATCTTCATCTTGAGCTTCAGTAGACTGTATCTCTTTCTCTCGTTTATTTTTCACGCCACGAGGCTGGAGGTTTCTGTCTCTAACTGTGTAGACTGTGCCACGCGACCCCTCGCTTTCTCTTAGCTCGACAGGCAGACACGAGATATAACAGTCCAGGGAGCGCCTCTTTGTTTGTTCCGTTTGATCGACGTGATACCTCGTAAAGAACATAGCGACATAAACAACACAACCGAGTATAGACGCCGCCATGGCTGACACCAAAACTGATGGTCCGCCTGGAACGGTGATCCCTTCACCAGAGCTACTGGCTGGGCTCGCTGAAAAGTCTTTAGCAGAGAAACAAGACCCTAAGCCAAAGGAAGAGCATCCTTCGGGAAAGGAAAGCTATGGAACTTTGATGCAACTTGTGCGCGGGTCTTTGTTCGCCTTCTACTTCAACTCATGTTGCCTCATGTATGAATGAAGAGCTTCTTGCCAGGTACAAGCGACTAATATGATTGCAGCATTTTCCTTACCCAGCTTATCGGCTCTCCCTTGTACTTTGTCAACCGTGACTGGTACTACGCTTACATGGCCATGACGAAGCGTTCCTTTTGTCTTACAACAACTCTCATGACCCAAATTTGGGGCCCGACCACTATCCGAATCAGCGGTGACGAGTCGGTCGCTGGCCAGATCAAGTTGCGACCCGATGGAGGAGTTCAGTTTGAGTTCCCTGAGCGTCTGGTCATGATCGCCAACCATCAAGTATGAGTACTTTGATATGACATGCAAAATGATAGAGACTAATCCTTGTGCAGATCTATACGGACTGGCTTTATCTCTGGTGGGTTGCTTACGCTAATTCTCCCGGTATGCATGGCCATATCTACATTATTCTCAAGGAATCTCTAAAGCACATCCCTGTCGTTGGCTGGGGAATGCGCTTCTACGGATTCATCTTCATGTCGCGAAAGATGGCATCTGATCAGCCTCGTATGGCCTACCGTCTCAACAAGCTCAAGCAACGAAAAGTTGATCCCAACGGAAAGTCGTATATGGACCCTATGTGGCTGCTTTTGTTCCCCGAAGGTACGAATCTTTCCAATAATGGACGTAGAAAGTCGGCTGGCTGGGCTGCCAAAAACGACCTCAAGGATCCCGACCATGTCATGCTTCCACGAAGCACTGGTATGTTCTTTTGTCTGAATGAGCTCAAGGGAAGCATCGACTACGTCTACGACTGTACTGTCGCATATGAGGGAATTCCGTAAGTTGTAACCTGAAACCCCGTTACACAGCATTGTAACTGTCGACTGACCGACGCATCTAGCCGAGGTGGATTCGGTGAGGAATTCTTTGGTTTGGCGAGCACTTATTTTCAGGGCCGCCCCCCCAAGTCGGTCAATTTTTACTGGCGCCGTTTCCGAGTCAGCGATATGCCACTGCATGATCAGAAGGAATTTGAGCTCTGGTTGCGTGAGGAGTGGTATAAGAAGGATGCACTCATGGAAGAGTACCTAACGGCCGGCCGATTCCCTCGTATGGCTGGTAGTAAGGTTGACTACATCGAGACCGAGGTCAAGACTCGACAGTCTTGGGAGATTCTTCAGATCTTTACAGTCGTTGGTACCGCTGCGTTGATCTGGCACAACATCAAGAAGTTCTTCTCGACTATATCATCCGCCCTCCGTTGAACCTGAGCCGAGGCTCGGTCAGGAACACGCAAATGAGATTATGGGACTCGGTGCTTTGCCGCCGCAGGTAAATTGGAGGACTGCATGAGTGTTGAAGGTTGCACAAATCCTTCGAGGTCAATGGACAGGGTACGAGACGGGATACTGAAGGTGTGGACGGGATGTTCTGGCTTGGATTTCATCTTTTTCTGGTATTGATTACAGCGTGGAAGAGATACCGAGGCGCATTTTGGTCTGGGAGGGCACACAGGAAGAAATGACATGATGAGATGACGCGTGTAAAGATTCGGGCAGTGTCCGAGATGTAGCGACGTTCTTGATGGTTCTTAGAGTATGGGTATAGGAGGAATTGGCAAAGCGTTGAATGACACATTTTGACTACTGGAATCCAGAACCAACAATGGATATCACTGGATACTTCGGTGCGTGCCGACAGCCAAGCTAGTGATCCGCAAGAATTGCCACAAAAAGAAATCGCTGCTTTGTCTGTGTGTCTGTCTAGACGTCTCCTGCAAGTCCTCACCATGATAGCTCAGTCCAGGTCAAAACAACCATAAATTAGCGCGCCCGTAGTCGCCCAACGAGAAGCTAGGAATTCGGGTTTGGAACTTGAGCTGCCTCTAGAGTTGAAATTGGAGCAGAAGCCTCGGCATCCAAGGTCGCTTTTTGAGCTGTTATTGGCTCGGGACATGAGAGTTGATGCGGGGGTGGGGGAGAACGCGGGGGAGATGAATAGCGTTGAATAGAGTGTGTCTCGAAGGGAGAATATTCAAGTGGTTGTTTTAAGCGTGAATGACGGATTTAGATTGGTTTGATAGTTAAAATGTGATCTAGAGAAATTAGAATATGAGGTGTGGCTTGCGGTAGCAAGGGAGGGGAACCTTGTTGTGGTGTAAGTGACAGACCGATAGTCCGGCCTGTTGTGTTTCCTAGCAATAGGATATTAGACTGACACAGCATATCTATGTATACCAGATTAGTTACGTTGGTTACTCGTCAATGCTACATAATGACATGCAAACAATGGATGCCAATGCTCGCTTCGAGGCTCAACCCATGCAGCACAGGGCGCTCGGGTAGCAATCTAAATTCCACAGGGGAAAAAAAGGTGCACTTTACGGTATTCACGAATTTCCCGTTATATTTCAAGACAATTTGCCAAGACTCACAAGCCCCTGGAAGCTCAAATCACACTTTACCTGAAAACGGGGCTACCGCACAAACAGCCAAGACCGTAGCATGCAAGCCCTCTCGTTCGTCGTCCTGCTGATACAGCTCAATGACAAGCCCTCCATCGCATCTCGCCCCAAAACGGGCAATCCTCCGGGCGTAGCAGGCAGTTTATACCCACGATGCCTGGAGTCTTTAAGTTAGATTACCCCGCAAAGTTTCCCATGTCCACACCCCAGATTTCTTGGCGGAGCGAGACGGTAGATCTTGCGGGGGAATGGCGCGTTAATGATAGTGAGATGTTTAGTTCTATAGGGTGTATACGACTCTGGTTTATGTAACTCTACTTGGCATTGACCGCCACCCGAGGTTCGGGTCTTTTGGTGTTCAGCTGGGATTGGTTCGATATCAAGATGCATGGCTGGGGGAGGGAAGGGGGGCTGCTATGAGGAGAAAAGTGGTATATATAAGAGGCGATGATCGTGGACAAAATGATAGAATAAACTGGAGACAAAGAACAGCAGAGACTCGGGGGTTAAGACAAGCAGAGAATAGCTTGCATCTTCGTGGAACTTGAACCTGATTTCTCCATTTTACACTGTCAAATCCACCTTTTTATTTCTTTCTCAAAAGGGGGCCACTGCCCAACACTTTCTCCTCTTGGAAGTTGTGTAACAGGACTCATCTTTTTTCCTCCCTCTTTTATTTTTCCCTCGTCCCACTCAACTTTTCACCACTTCATACCACTCGATAAAGATCACACACCATGGATCGAACAACTGCTGGTGACGATAGTGTCGAGAAACAGGCCGAGTTCAATCATCTCGATCAGGCTCCTAGCAAGGTCAGCTCTGAGATCGATCACGACCATGGTTTCACGCAGGAGGAGCAGCGCAGCATCATTCGACGCATTGATCGTCGACTTGTCGTGACTGTTGGTGCCATGTATTGTGTTTCGCTTATGGATCGAACCAATATGAGTGCTGCCAACATTGCGGGCATGAGTGTTGAGCTTCAGCTCACTGGCTTCCGATACGCAAGTCTCCTCTCACTCTAAGGCTCAAACTCGACTGACAGACACAATAGAACATTGCCAATTTGGTCTTCTTCATTCCGTATGTCATCTTCCAGCCGCCGTCCACTGTCCTCATCCGAAGAGTCGGTCCCCGTATCCATTTGGCCCTCATCACTATGATGTGGGGAGCTGTCATGGTTGGTATGGGTTTCGTCAAGAAGTTTCCTCAGCTTGCGGCTCTCAGAGCAGTTCTTGGTTTCTTTGAGGCTGGTTTCTTCCCCAGCTGTGTCTATCTTCTCAGCACATGGTACACACGATGTGAGTCTCTTCACTACTTCAAGTCAATCAGCACTAATCGATATCGCAGATGAGGTTGGAAAACGATACTCGGTCTTCTATCTTCTCGGTTGTGTCGCTTCTGCTTTCTCCGGTATCCTCGCCTACGGTGTACGTCTCACCCTGAATCATATTTCTCACTCTTACTCACATTACTTCAGCTCATGCAACTCAACGGTCGCGAGAATCTTACCGGCTGGCGCTGGATTTTTATCATCGAAGGCACCCTCACCATCGCTCTCGGTATTGCTGGATACTGGCTCCTTGTCGACTTCCCCGATTCCAAGCGCAAGTCATGGTCATTCCTCGGTACCCGTGAGCGTCAATGGATCGTCGATCGTATCCGCCGTGATCGTGGTGATACTGAGGTTCCTCCCTTTGAGATGGGCAAGTTCCTTCGCGGTGGTGCCGATTGGAAGATTTGGGCCTATGCTATGATCTTCTTTGATACCACCACCGTCACCTACGCCCTTGCTTATACTCTGCCAATCATCCTCGTTGGAAACATGGGTTTCAGCGTTGGAGCAGCTCAGTGTCTCGTTGCACCTCCCTACGCCTTTGCCGGTATCGTCATGTTTGCAACTGCTTGGGTTGGCGACAAGTATCACGTCCGAGGCCCTATTATTATCTTCAACATGTTGCTCTGCCTCATCGGACTTCCCATCATGGGCTGGGCTTCGAGTGCTGGCGTCCGCTACTTTGGTGTCTTCCTCGTCACTGCTGGTGCCAACAGCAACATCCCAACTGCCATGTCATTCCAGGCCAACAACATCCGTGGTCAGTGGAAGCGAGCTTTCTGCAGCGCCACTCTCGTCGGTTTTGGTGGATTTGGTGGCATTGCCGGCAGTCTGGTGTTCCGTGAAAAGGACAAGCTCACGGGGTACAAGCCTGGTATGTGGGCTTGCATCGCCTGCTGTCTCGTCACTGTCATCCTCGTCAGTCTCCTTGACTTGGACTTCAAGAGGCAGAATGCCAAGGCTGACCGGGGTGAGAAGGTGTTGGAAGGCCATGATGTGAGTAAGCTCCTCGTGCTGACATAACATTCACTGACAATTCAATTCTAGGAGGGCGCTTCTTCCGACTTCCGCTATACTTACTAAGATGGGACGAACGAATGAATGAATGAATGACAAGTGCTAGGATGAGGTTGTTCTGTTGCTATGTATTTGTTTCAGTCTAGCCTAATAACGTCCATTGTTCACATCTCTTTCTTTCAGAAACCTAACCTGGCACTCATTTTGGTGACATGTTCGCAAGCGACAAAGCCCTTTTTGTCACATCAGAGATTGTTCGTCCTCCCGCATCATATTCTGGATAGTGTTACTCTTTGACAACGCCGTGTCTCTTGTTCATGACATTGACCATCGCACAATGTACTCTCCCACCGCCGTTGAACAAAGAAGATGTCTTGTTTACCTTTTTGCACAAAAACCCAACACTACCCAACATGACGTTGTGGCCATACCATGAAACATAGTTCCTCATTGCGAACATGAGCCATCCTGAATACGCCATCCCAGTCTACCTGGGTATACTTGTCTTGCTGCTTGTCCTGTGGCTTTTAGTTCCTGCTACGTTTATTGTTCTTTTGGTTCTTAAGTTTCGTCTCGAGAGAAGGGAGGTGGAATGGTTGGAGGAGGGTTTATTGTTGCCTGGGGATGAAATGTCGATGAACTATCAGACGATCCTCTTGGGCCGAAGACGTCAAGGATGATTTCTTGGGGGTAGAGGATGTATCCATCCTCTTTTGGAGTTACTGACGATTAGGTCTTCAACAAACTACAAACGACTGTTGATCAGTTGGAACAAACTGTAAGAGGCTATTGATTAGTCTACTGTAAGTCATCTATACACAATACAAACTGAATTCTATCATTTACATCATGAACAGAACCATCGCAACACCAAACACAGCGCTCAGCAACGAGGCATGAACACCACTAGCCGCATTACCATCACCCTCGGAACTTCCACCCTTACCCTTCGCCTCACCCTTCGCCTCACCCTGCTCAGCATCCTCACTACTCGTCGCATTTGTCTCAACAACACGCTCCTCCAGCTTAGGATCAAGAGGGTTATGCGCATCAAGATACCCAATCAGCACTTCATCCTGCGAGTCCAGAGTAGCGAGGTTCTTGGCATCGATGCTGAAGAAGTTATCACCACCTCCAGCAAGGAAATCAAGCGTGACCACGCGATACTTGGTCTTATCCTCGAAAGCCTCGCCGTTGAGGGTTGCGTTGACGAGTTTGGAGCCGTTCTTGTTGTCGGGGTTATACTCGATCTTAAGACCTTTGGAAACCTGGAACCACGATGTGATTTCCTTCTTGTTCTTTTGGTTAACGCCCGTTACTGCACCCTCGAAAACTTCCTTGAGCTCAGAGCCGGTGAAAGTGAGCTCCACGATAGCGTTGCCGAAGGGGAAAGAAGTTAGAACTTCACCGCGAGTAATGTTTCCCTCGTCGATGGTAGCGCGAACACCACCTGCATTGATGAATGCAAAAGCAGGCTTGTCGTCGTCGTTGCGGCTCTGGTTAAGACGGTACTCGAGCATTGCGTCGGCCATGACTTGTCCGAGAAGACAGTCTCCTTGCTGACACTTTGACTGGTCAAGTTCAGCCTTTGTGTTTCCCACGACTTCAGCAGCGAATGCTTCAAAAGGGCCGCGCCACCCCTTGATCGTTTTGTTGAGATCCTTGTCCATCTCAGTTTGGTTGGTGAGGTGAATAGGCGCACCATGATATTCGAGAGCTTTACCGTCTTTGTCAAAGGTCAGATCGATGGAGCCGAGATATTCGCCCCATCGATAGGAAGTAACAATAAAGACTTCATCTCCGTTGATGTCCTTGACTATCGTGGGATATTTGCCCTCTGCCTTTTCCATGTCGCCTAGAAGAGTATGGCTGTGCCCGCCGATGATGAGGGATAGACCTTCTGTCTTGGCAGCAAGCTCCTTGTCGACATCGTAGCCAATGTGAGTGAGAGCGACAATGCGGTTGATGTCAGTCTTGTTTCGAATCTCCCAGATAGACTTTTGCACCTCGGTAATAGGATCAAGGAAAGTAGTCTTGTTTCCGACGCTCGAGATTCCAGGCGTAGTATCAGTCGTGACACCAATAACCGCCAAATCATGCTCCTTGAAAATCTGATAATTCTTAATCGTCTTATTCAAACCCTCATATTCACTCTTGACATTGCACGAGACAACGGGAAACGTCAAGTTTTGAAGAAACTCGCCGAGCTCTTCATCACCGCCATCCCACTCATGGTTACCCAGCGTCATGGCATCGAATTTCAAGGTGTTGAGATTCTCGGCAATCTTTGACGGTCCGTAGAATGAGTAGAACAGCGTGCCTTGAAATTCATCGCCTGCGTTGAGCCAGAGGTTGTCAGGGTGGTCTTTTCGAAGACCGTCGACTGTGTGCTTTATGCGCGCGTAACCGCCAAAACAGCCCTTTTTGGGATCAACGCAGTCGGTGCCTGACTTTGCGAATTCATCGAGATGAGCATGAACATCGTTGACGTGAAAGAAAGCTACATTTATCAGTCGATTGGGGTCATTCAGCACAGAACTGAGTACCTACAGATGTTGTAATGTCCATCATCATCGACAAATCGCTTATTCAATCGCTTGCTGTACAGGACATCCTCAGCAGACACCAAACCCGCCAAAGCGAGGGCACCCAGAGTGATTGACGACTTCATGATCAACCTACGCGCAAAGAAAAAGTGAACAATTCAACATCTTCAGAATTGGCTCGTCGCTCTCTTTAATTTCACAACAGCCCCGGCCGATCAACTCTTGGGGTCGTACAAAGGTTCCATGACAAAGGATCGCCAAGACACACGTGGGCAACGTGAATGGTCAGCCGAGGGAATCGTCAATCAATCTCCTTCCTTGTCTGCTGTAGCTAAGCTATCGTATTATCTATCATGATGTAGGAACGTGTATGTCTCTGTATTTCAGCCAAGACGGAGCTCGCCATGATAAGAAAGGTAACGGAACTGTCCGACAGATGGGGAAGGTTTTTTGTTTATAGCGTCGGTCAAACGTTTTTGGAGCGGTAACTCGCCCGTCAACGAGAAGTCTAATTGTCTGTCAATCAAGTACGCTCATCTTTTAGCTGAATCTCACTGTGAGAAATGACATTTCTGTTTTACACGACTCATGCGGCTCGTTGTCGTAGATGGTCTTGATCTTGAATGTCTGGGGCGGTATAGTTTTTTAGTCTTTAAGCTTAAACCCCCGTGGCTAACGCCGCCTCGCCTCTGATATTCGCCAGTTGACAATTACTGGTTGTCCTGACCGCCACGGGCGTTTCGGGCCTTTGATGAATTGCCCAGTTCAGTGACCCAACACATGTTGCCAATTGGCTACTGAATACACTTTTTCATCCATGTCATGTCTGGGATTCAATATCGAGATGCCTGTTTTGGTCTAGCTCATATGCTGCATAACATCGCTAGTAAACGTTGATCAAGCCAGTCAAAGCGAGCGTTAACTCGCAAGAGTCCAAGATATACGCATTGATTACAATTCTTTGACGTCCTGGCGGCCTCCAGAGCACCGTGCCCGTATCGACACTTGATGTTAGTTGATCGTCCGATCTTTGATAGTGTGGTATTCTCGTTGGTATCCATTAATTAGCATATTTTGGTTGGTCCTCCAAGGTCTTCTTTCAATGTTGCCAGCGGCAGTTGAATTGACACTAACAAAGCCGTCTGCCGCAACTACACGATTCAGGATACCACCATGGTATATGAAAAGCAAAAACAAGCGTATCATGAGTCGCGAAGTTCGTATAAACTCCCGACAGCTATTGGGCTTTCATAGCGTCGAGGCGGTAAGGCTAGAACGCCGCCAACTCGCATCGGTGAGTTAGTGAGGTAGTAATATTCGTGTTAGTGAAGCTATGGCTGAAAATCGTCAATGCGATAAGTTGCCTACCCTGTACCTTTGGAGCCCATCTCAGGGCTCGTCAGCAAGTCCATGGATTTCTTTCAAAATTCGATCGTCATTTTGGCACTATTGAAAGATCTCCACGACAGTCGATCACTTATTTCCGAGTCTTATTAATAATAAGGAGGCCTCTTATGATCGACGATGTACTCGTCTACCCCTGTTCATCAACCGCTTATCGGCAACTTCGTGGAGACTAGCCTCACGATACAAGGCATGCAGATATCAATACATATCAAGGGTTTGAAAAAAGGGATGTAGATGGTCGGAGGCTGGAACTCAAAGTAGTGCCAAGGTCTTATTAACAACGGAATATTATCGAAATTTCAAGAGGTTGTGTTCCGTGTCGCCTCAAGCACGCAAATTCACAAGATATGTTAAAAGAGTCAAAATGTATGATATAACATCTATAACATACTAACTACTGCCTATTTACAGTTCAAGACACATTTCAAGTAAAGTAGCTAATTGGGATATTTAAGATAGTCAGTGTTCAGAAGTAATTTCAAGAACATGAACTGGCTCTTTGACAGCAACGCAGAACTAGCTGATCACATGGAATGGATTCCTTTAACTGCCAAGAGAGAGAGATAAGCCAATACCGAACCGTTAAACAAGATGTGCTTACAAAATTCACTTATGTATCTCTCCACAAACCAATACGGGGCCTTAGCCAGGCTGCAGGATTAGTTGAAATAACCAAACGTCCGAGCGACGATGATCACGAGCCCCTTAGCTGCAGATTACCACGGAACGGCGCGCAAGCTGTTAGAAAAACGGGAAAAGACACCAGGGCTGTACTTGTTTCTCAAACCCATGACAGTTCCCGGTCAAGAAATACCGTTGCACATGTATTTCTGGCCCTCAGCTGTGACAGACCAAGCGGCGTCTCTCTAACTTGATGAAGCTAGTATGGGGTTCTTTTGAAGTTGGATCAATATATACGGTAGTTATAGGTCTGTGCTAATAAGTATGCAGCTGGATTGATACCGATTCGCTCATCTTGGCGAGATGATTTTCAACGGGATGTGGGTTGGAATAAGCAGGAGAATCACTATTTGCTCATGGGTATGCTTTGTTTATGATCGATCTTCAAGAGTGCTTGGCCAGTGAGCTATCGAATTGAGGCTTCTTTAACATAAGTGGCCGATGTAACTGCATGATGACGGTGGCTGAAGTTGATCTGAGTTGCCGATGAGTTGTGAGTATTAGCTGTGACACTCATTGATCACAGCCTCAATGATCTCCGAAGAATCGACAGGGAATCCCTTAATCGGGAGTTGGGCCCAATTGATAAACGCCACCATGGCAATTGCAATGTCGAACGTGACCTTTCTGTACATTGCAGAGGCTGCTTCAGGGAACTAATCAAACACATGCCGATTGAGTGTGCTGGTTGCACTCAAGATCTAGCAAGTTAGTTGGCTGAATGGTCTAAGCATGGTCTAGACTAGGCGTAGAACTTGTTTCAAAAGCACTGGTATGAAAAGGGATAAGCGTTAGATGTCAAAATGGCGTCGTTCTCGTTTATTAACTACGCAAAAAGGGCTTGTGGAAATAGCGTTGTTGAAAGTATGGGTATTGCAATAATTATTTTGCGGTTTAGGTTTGGTTGCATGCCAGTCCCCAGGCCCCAGGCCCCAGAGTCGAGATAAAGCCCACTGATGTGCAGTCAAGGGGTCAGTAGCATTTGAAATGACTGCTAATGAGGGAAAAATGATCTGCAGATTTGGTATTTTTGAATTTCTTGATATAGCTTGGCCCGTTTGTACTGAGGCAGGTTCTTGGCATGCATGATACTACATGAGCCACGTATAGACCATAATGGTTGGCAGAATGGCGAATAAATATGAATCTTGGGCCATACAACTCTATTTTAGGGTCTGTCTTGAGATTCTGCTCTTAATCTTCCCCAACAGTGCACATCTCAGAGTCAAGATGCCATATTGGAAGATGAGGTCATGATGGTTGATACCGAAACGAAAGCAGGGGATATTCGGGTATTCTACGTCATTACAAGCCAAGAAAGTAATCAAATCAGACTTTCAGGGTCGCCCTCTTGCCAAGACTCGGCGGCAACGGCACCTGCGCCCCTAGACTTATTAGACTTAGAACCTAGACAACCCTTACCACGACGGGATACCCCAGCTACCGAATCCACGGAGCCGGGCACAAAAAAGCAAAAAAAAAAAAAAAAAAGCCAGTTTCCGCACTCCAGTGAGCTCGTTCAGAGAATGGCGCCGGTCTTGCACTACCGCAAGTGCAAAAGAGGGCGGTCTCAAGTTCCATACCATCCATACCATGGCGTCTTGTCTTGGTGTGAGAGCAAAAGGGAGGCGTTTTCTGTACATGGGCCAAAAAGACGGGCCCAACTCTATTTTATTTGGTGCAAAGACAACGACAGGCTCCCTTTTAATCAAATACCTTGTAGACAGGGATCCAACACGAGCCAGAGCGGCCGTGACCTTTCTCAGCCCAGCCTCCACCGTCATCCTGTTAAAATGGCGCGTGGCAGCCAAAGCCGTTGACTGAAACAGACAGACAAGATAAGGCACGATACCGTAAAAGTAATAAACAGAGAAGCAAAAGAAACATTAAAGAAACAGCTGATTCAGCGTTGTCTGTGTCAGAGTCTACAAAAACCCTGATTCACAGCTGAAACTTGACTTTGAGGCTGACGACCTTGTCTTTACTTGTCATGTCGTTCTAGGATCATCACCACCATCTTATCTTCCTCACACCAAAACAAACCGTTATAACCGATTTGCTGTAACCAACTCTCAGTTGGTTCAATGTCACTCGTCCATCGACACAGCCTCATGCCAAGAGAGCTTATTCGAGGGCCCAAGAGCCGAGTAAGCCAAGGTCGGATTTGAAGCACGGTTAGATCGGTAGTTGCATTTTGTTTTTCACTGTTTCTCCTTTGTATATGTAATCACTCTTTTTTTCCCCCTACACAAGTTGCGTAAGACCATACCAAGACCCAAGACTTATGGCATCCATAGCTTGAGACAGGGAAATAAGTACAGTATAAGCGGGGAGTGGATTTCTTCTTAATACCGAGAGAAGCTTACAACACTTCCCCAACTTACAACTTACATCCATCACTTCACTTCACCTCCCCCAAAAGGACATGGCAGAACTTCGCCCTTCCTCCTCGACAAATGGAAATCATCACGCCCCAGGACTATCAGAACAACGCTCGCAAGCGACAGCGCCGCAGTCTTCGTCCCTGTGATGCCTGTCGAAAGCGCAAGACTCGCTGCGTTACAAAGGACGGCGACGGCGATTGCGTCCATTGCCAGTTGAGAGCTACACCGTGTACCTTTCAGCATGATCCTCCGGAGCGACAGGTCCCGAGTAGCAGCGGCGGCGGCAGTAGTGGTATTCCCGGTCCAAACTCAAACACGGTCCAACAGCAGGATGATGCCTGTCGTGAGGACCAGAGCCAAACGTCAGCGCGAAGCATGAGCCAGAGCCGTAAAGCGTCGCGAGACGATATACAATCTGTTCACTCTGTACCCTCGGTCCAGACATTTTTATCTCCTGCTGAAACCCGCGCTTCTGCTGACAGCGGCATTCCTCTTGCTCCGCCCTCGGTCATGGTGCCTGAGCTTGGTCCCCTGGATCGCACTATGGGTTGTTCGTCTACGCGGTTTGCAGAGCTTTATGGCCTTGGGAGCGATATGGAACCTATACTAATGCGACATCGACCGTACGATCCTCAGACTCACGAGTTTAGTCTCGATACACATGCTATTCGACGCGTGCTGGAGAGAGATGACGGTCAGGAGTATCCCTTGACATTTCACATGGCTCGTGACGAAAAAGCAGTGGAAGGCGATCCGACATTTTCTCAAGTCGACGCTATCGAGAGCTGTGTTCGCCCTCACGGCCCAAGTCTTGTTGAGCTCTTCTGGAGACACGTGCAACCATGCTATCCCATTCTCTCCAAGGACCCCTTTACCCTTGCTTACAATCAGTCATACCGACGCATTCCCGCTGCCCTCCTCGGAGCCATCTATCTATCCGCCATTCGCTGGTGGACCTACGACCCTGAACTCTCTATCAGAAACCCCCCTGACGCCGCCCTCCTCCGCAGGATGTTACGGAGTGCCATCCCGGCATCGTATCACCGCCCAAAACTCAGTTCCATCCAGGCCGCCCTCCTTCTTCTGCAGTGCCAACCCGAAGACCCCCTCAACCCGGATCACACCTTCCAATGGGGCCTCACCTGTCAGGCGCTTGCAATAGGCCAGTGTCTTGGGCTTCACCTGGATGCGAGCAATTGGACTATTCCGCAATGGGAGCGCAACGTTCGCAAGCGTTTGAGTTGGGCGCTATTCATGCAGGATCGCTGGACGGCATTGGCTTACGGACGACCTGTGCATATTCACGACGATGACTGGACAGTCGGCGATCTAACACCGGGCGATTTTTCTGATTTCGACAGCGAAGGTCACGCTGCTCCGGCGTCCACTTCTGGATCGGTTTCTAGTTCTGTTTCTGTAGCAGGTTCTGACGATGATCGGAGATCTATTGCTGCGACTGGCATGACGCAGTTTATACAGATGGTGCGGCTAACGCAGATTCTATCCGTTGTCTACTCCAGTTTTTACACAGCGCGAAGCAGTCGTGAGCAAGATACCGTTATTCTCTTCGAAAAAGCCCGGCCGCTCTTCGAGATGTTGACAAACTGGTACCACAGTATTCCGCCATCTCTTCAGATGAACGTTATTTACCAGCGCAAGCTGTGCTTCCACGGATACCTGCACTTTTCCTACTACGGCGTTGCAATGACCCTGCTGCGCCGCTTAATACGATCTACAGCACTCCCGCCGCGATGTTCTGACGATCGAGTCCTCTCCAGCATTCGACAGATTGCGCTTCAAACAGCCCAGAGCGCCATAAGTTTCGTTATAAGCCTGCGACCTGATCATCTCGAGGCGTTTTGGTACTTTACATCACCCTACCTCTTCTCGCTCCTCGGCTCCTTTACCACATTACTTCTCGTCACTTCATTATCCTCGCAGGAACGACATTTCTGGCAAGAAACCTTGAACTCGTATCTTTGGAATCTTCGCATGATGAGCAAAAGCCATCAACCGATGCAATATGCCGTTAATCGATTGGAGGGGGCTATATTGCGCGGTCTAGAGCATTCTCTGGCTGTTAACTTGAACGAGCCACTTAATGATAAAGTCAGCCCTATGATGGGGAATTATGGTGCTGATGTGTATGAATATACTGATTTCGGCGACTGGGATCTCGCTGCGGGTGCGTCAGGGCCGTATGATCTCCTCAGCGGTTTGGTCATTCAACCAAATCCCATGATGCCGCAGGAAGATCTTGGATGAAGGGGCCGCGATGAGAGGAAAGCGAATGCGGCAGGACGGTTGATAGAAGAAATTACTCGGCGTCTTCGAGTCCATTGTCAGACTCAACTGAGCTGTCTTTGCAACTCGTCGAATGCCGCATATTAATATCAACTAAATCAACCATACCATCTTCCACAAACCATCCCAATCTGCGGACACCGTCTCGTTCGCCGTCTGCCCAGTTGGGCGGTATAGGTAGTCGAAAACTCAGCGCTCGTCCTCCGCAGAATACCTCGACGAGCTGACCTCTCAAGAAGAGGAAGACTCCATCGACGAGACTAACGTTATCATGTCGTACTAATTCGGGGCCGTCGACGGGTCGGGGGATATAAATGCTATACTGGTCTGCCCAGAAATCGTCGAGGGGAGGAAAGTCGGTGATGAGGGCGACGGAGAACAAGCCGTTTCCCTGAGGGTTAAACTGAAGACGATGGCCTTTACCCGAACTGTCGATTTGGAACATGACGCCAAAAGTATGCGCATCACAAGCTGCGACTTTAAAGTCTACCATGAGATGTTTCTTCCACTCTGCAGAACCTAGCTCGGGGAAATGAGTTGCTGTTGTGCCAAGGGAGCAGAGATATAAGCTTGGAGCAGCGTTGCTTGGCGAAACAGGCTTGGAGCATCGCCATATGTAACTCCTAAACTCTTGAGAGGCGTCGATGCGTAGACATGCGTTTGTGTCTGCCCACATGACTCGAATAACACCAAGATCACCTCCCCAAAGCCACTTATTCTCGTCGTCGGCGTAATCTCCAATCCAGCCGAAGGAGACCCTTTTATCGGGATTTCCCGCCTTTGGGCATGATTTAGCTGCATACCAACGTCGTCCGTCGAGTCGTCCATGAGATCCATCTCTTGGTACGCGGAATGGTCCATATGGTGTATCTGCAATGCGATATACGGTTCCTGCATGCGGAGCGTGGAAGCGCGAGTAGACGAGATACCACTTTCCGTTTGGAAGTGTAAAGATCTCTGGACATTCCGGGCAGAAGATGTCGTTGGGGGCATATAAAGGCTCAGGCGCAACGGTCCAGGCGTCGAGATCCGGTGATGTTAGTAATGCGATGCAACCTCGACTCCAATATGGGCCATTGGCGAGACGAGTAGCTACAAGCATCCAATATCGACCTTCAGCACGGTTATAAAAGACAAATGGATCTCGAAAGTCAATATCCTCAAACTTATCGAGTCCTTCGCGATGGATTGTAACAGGCGTTGCATCCTTCTCAAACCTCGAGCCATGGAGATCCGTTGCTCTAGCACGAAGTATCGTCTGTCGACCATTTTGCGACAGATTATACCCCGTGTAAAAGATATTCATGCACTGATCTAAATCAAGCACCGCACATCCAGTCCAAGCACCATCAGCATCTGGATCAGTATCTGAATCACCAGGCGATAATACAGGCTCTGGATCTCGCTCCCATCCGATAAGATTTGTTGATCGAAGTCGCGACCATGTTGATCTTAGACGTTCTGGGTGATGCTTTGTGGCCGGCGGGGTGTTGAGGTGAAAGACGTGGTATGTATCGTCAATAAGCAAAGGAATAACATCGGCGGAAGCCTGGTAGCTTGATTCGCGAGAGAAGGGGCATTGTTCGGGGGGTGGAGTTGGGATAGGAAGTGCTGATCGCATAATCGATTGTGTATTGAGTGCAAGTAGAGTAGAGTAGAGTTGAGTTGAGTTTGGTGGTGATGATTATCAAGCTTGGAGCTGTTTGTTAGTTGATGATTGCGAAGTCGGAACACAAGAGAAAGTAAAGCAACGTCTAATTATATCCATTTCGGAGACAACCTTTCTTGGGAATCCAGTCCAATGATAGCTAATCGTAGCACAATGGTCGAAGCTTTTTTTTCCTATCAACTTGGTCAAGGCTTTATTGACTCTATCTAATAGAGTGTAAAATGGAATGTAGAATTTAAAAAAAGAAGCAACATCAGTCGAAATGCAACCGTGCTCCTGTTTTTTTCGCACCTCATGTTTCCCAAATGGTCCCTTTTGAGAAAAGCCCCGGCATCAAGACGGCGCGGCCGCGGCGCTTCCTCTTGCAGTTAAAGCTTCACGACTCGGTTGAAACTTTATTTCGATGATCCTAACTTTTGAGAGCCTAGCTTGGGTTTCCATCTGAGCCCAATTGTTTGGGAGATTTGCTAGGCGAGGAGGGGAGAGGTTCCAGAAGCAATGAGACTCTGGAGGAGAGAGAAAAAAAGGGGGGGAGGGGTTTCGATGGGAAAGTTACTGTTGAACAAGGCGTGATACATTGATACAGTGAGTGATACTCCTCTTCTTGGCTTGCATCCGGAGCCTTGTCATTGCTGTAACGTTAACTTGAACATCAGCCTCGACTCTCATGATTCCATATCTCTCTGCTAATATAATTGTATCCACTTGCATGGTATCACCGATAACTTCCCCGTACAACATCTTTATCCAAAACAAAGCTAGGCCCAGAAATCGCTAACGTTGAACAAAGGGTCAAATCACCCCTCCCTTTCAGCCCTGTAACTCAACTTAACGCGCGGCGACCGAGCTTGCCTTGCCCGCGGAGAAAAAAAAGATGCCGAAAAGCTTCAGCAGCGGCTGCATCAGATATCCGTACGTCTGGCTCTGTTGCGGCTTCGCTACCCTCGGAGCTTGTCTGTACGGCTACGACGGGGTATACTTTACGGGGGTTTCGACTCTCGGTATGTTCTTCCATAGAAATGTCTATCAAATAGTTAACTGACTACCAAGATGTCTTTGTTCGCGACTTTGGAACGCGGGGTGACAATGGCGAGTTCCACATCTCGCCCCAGAACCTAGCTGTCATGACGAGCATGATCAATGTGGGCGAGTTAGTGGGATCGTTGTTAGCAGCACCTTTAAACGATCTACTCGGCCGAAAGGGCTCGTTACTCATCGGCTCCGTTGTCGTGGTTGTTGGTGTTGTACTGCAGCTTTCGACAACTTCGAGTCGTGCTCTTATCACCGCCGGTAGAGCTATATCTGGATTTGGCGTGGGAACCTTCTCGGTAACTTCGCCTTTGTACATGGGAGTAGGTCTTTTTTTTAATTCCCGATTGATTATGTGAGATTGTTAAATTGACCGTGTGATTACTGTAGGAAATAGCGCCGGAGTCTTTGAGAAGTCCTCTTCTTATGTGCTGGCAGCTTGTTTTGTCTATCTCGCAGATTATCGCTGCTGGTATCAACAGGAGCGTTATTCACAACGATACAAGTTTTGCATATCGATTCCCAATTGGATTTCAACTAATATTTCCACTGATTCTATTCCTTGGAATTACATGGCTTCCAGAGTCACCACGCTGGTTGTTGCGTCGTGGACACCATGACAAAGCGATGCGATCTCTCCGCTTACTTCACCATCAAGATAAGCATTTCGACGCCAAACCTGTGATACGGAATATTGAAGAGGATCTCGAAAAAGAACGTTCTAGCGAGATTGAAAGCGCATGGATCCAACTCATCACAGATCCAATTGAACGTCGCAAGGTGATCTTCAGCGCCGGTGCACTGATCGCCCAGCAGATCAACGGAATCCAATGGTTCTACTACTTTGGCACAATCTTCTCCAAAGCAATTGGACTCAAAGACCCGTTTCTCATGACCCTTATTGTTTTTATTATACAAGTTTTCGTCGTTCTTGCGGCGGTGTTGCTAGCTAACAAGATACCACGAAGACCGCTTCTACTAATAACCACGGGAATCATGACCGTGTCTATCTTTGTGGTAGGATGCTTGGGCATCCCTGGTGGAACTCCGAGTGAAACTGTTGGAAAAGTGATTATTAGCTTTGTTATCATTGAGATTGTGGCCTTCAATTTTGCCTGGGGTCCTCTTGGTTGGACTATTGTAAGTGTTCTCACTTTGTCGTACGTCATATCTTTCTGACACATTCTATCAGGCTTCCGAAATGGCTGTTGGGCGAAACAGAAACAAAATCTACGCCGTTGCAGTCGCTTCATTCTGGGTTACAGTATGGGCTACAGTCTTCACACTCCCATACCTGTACTACTCGGCCAACCTCGGCCCCAAGACAGGCTTTGTGTACACAGGTCTATGCTTCGTCACGTTGACCTATGTGTATTTCTGTGTGGGCGAAGTTACAGGGCGCAGTATGGAGGAAATCAATGGCTTCTTTCGAGATGGTATTCCTGCACGTCATTGGAAGAAGCAGCCGTTTGTTGAAGCTCAGAGAAGTCACGAAGTCGACCTTATCGAGGAACAGGGAAATGAAAAGACGGCGAATCGCTGAGATGAGTTGTGAAACTATGTTTTTATGATATTTATACCCGCTTTTCTATATGCTGGCCATGAATACAACTGCGAACCATCCCTGGATATCATCTATCGTCGATTGTACTGATCACCCCAGTGGCCTCGGTTGAAGTATGCTGTTTTCGAAGTAACCTCCCCTTTCCCATTATGAATAATCTTGACAGGCACATGAACGTATCCTGATCGCTGTTGTCTGCGGGACCACGATAACTCCTCTGCACGTCTTTGCCTTGAATGTGTTGGATTTGGCCGAGTAGCTAGAGGAGGCAATAGAGGCACGGGTTGCATGCTTCCAAAAAGAGGTTCTAAAGGCTCAGGCTCATAAGTCAATGGTGTGTCTTGGGTCGCTCGACCATAACCCATACTGTCTCTAGTGAAGCGCTCTGAGAAGCCCACGCTTCCCATCCAAGTTTCTTGTCTTCCCATCCTCGAGTATGGTGACGGTGAAGATATGTTGTTTTGAGTTTGACCTGCTAAACTGACTGCGACGATAGGGTTTGATGGTCTATCGGCGTGTGGGGGAGCATTGGACCTTTGTTGACTTAACCATGCTGGGTCGATTGTCTCCATTGTGAAGTGAGGTTGCTGATATTGGTATTGCGGAACTGGGGTATAGTTGTACGTAGATTGGCCCATATTGAGAGAGACTGTGATTCAGAGTAGATATTGAGACTGTGATTGAGATTGATCTTTTCTTATAGTGTATTTTGTCAGAACAAGATCATGAGGTGGCTATTGTACATCTACAAACAATTGCTTCTGTCCATATGTTCTTCAATCTCCTCATCTTCATCAACGCCACAATTTCTTTCTTTAGAGACCGTTATAAAAACATGAAACAGACGCTCAACAGAAAGCTTCAGATCCAAGAGCTCACAGCCCTGTTTCAGCAACAACCCGCTTCTTTGTTCTTTGTTCTCTTGGCAAGGGTTCCAAACATCTGTGCTAAGGTTGAAGATACCAAGAATAGCCACGGCAGCGCCGTTCATGACAAAGAAACCGTTATTAGCTTCTTTTGAGCCATTGTTGATTCATTGTACATTCACTGCTAGCAGTGCTTGAGTCGCACCGTTAGTCAGGCTACGCAGCTCTGGGATTTGCACACCTCTCCGCACCAGTAACTTTCATACCATAAAGTGTAAATAAATCGAAGATATATAAATGGAAAACTAGAGTCATGTAGGTGCCATGATTGCCTTGTCTGTATAGTGGCGCTACAAGTTGCGGCTGAGAACTTTACGCTGGAAGTCATTTTCCTTCAGAATTAATCTATCACATATACTTCTCATCTTCCCAAAGACATGTGAAGTCTGTAGAAAACTGGTATTTGTGAGAGCGGAGTACATGTTGCAGCTCGGTGCATTAGAAAATCCAGGGCGCAAAGCGGATAAGCTCATTTGTATAGTGTTGACCTCAACACTGAAGCTTCATGCCTCAATGAAAACCAAGTCGCCATCATGAGCATGTACTCATCATCATTTCTCTATATGGTTCACGAAATGAAATGAATGCGATGAAGTGGAGAGGAGAACAAACTAGGTCGTTGTCTCTCATAACGCTTACTTTCCTTTCATGGTTTCTATCTCCCCGATCACAATCATCTCAGCTCAAGTAGAAGCTCATGAAGATGCTGTTCCTACTACCTTTTTGCGCATTACTCGGCGTATCTATCACACAAAGCGTTTCTACCACACAGACATGCGTAACAAAGCGAAATTGCCTCATGGGATGGTTTCATTCGCCATCCACGATATCGAATACCATTCACGAAACCATAACCAGTACAGCAAGAGTCTGTCCTATAGCTACAGTTTTCATATTTGATAGTACATCGACTACTACGGGAACTCAGACTTTTAACTCGACCGTGGTTTCTGCTCAGCGAGTCACTGAGACGTCTACTGTCACAAGCAATGGTGAGCAACTAACATCTTGAATGCAAAACAAGGATGCTGATTAGGTTTAGTTACCACCACAGATACTGAAGAAGCTACAACAACTGCCACGCAAACTGTTACTCTGACATTGACAGCTACAATTCGACAAACTTCTACAGTCCCCGCTACGTCAGGCTTCATCCCCATTATCTCCGAACCAGGCTATGTCCCACGGCATCGAAATAAACGTGGTGATAACTGGCTGATACCCACGAATCGACCAGTCATTGAAAAGAGATGTAAAAAGGTTATACAATCTGTCATCTGTAACAAAACCATCTTCACTTTCACCACCACAGCCATCACTCGGTCGAGGTTTTGTCTCGCATCCTTACCTACTACGACGGCAACTCAGGATGTGACTGTCAACACAGTTAATGCGACCGTCACTGAAACGGTCACGAGTACACAGACGCAGAGTACAACTGTGCAAGCTACAGTGGAGAATGTTATTACTGATACCACAACTTCGACTTGGACGTGGACGACGAGGTTCTTTGATCCGAATACGACCATCTTTACAGCTACGACGCTCGCTACTGCAACTACATACGCTGCTTGTCAACCGAATAATCTCATCAACACGGCAAACGGAGGACATCAAATCTGGCAGCTAAACTATGGAGGTTCACAAAATCAGATTCAAGTTGGAATTCCAGCACGGAATGCTTATGACTGCTGTGTGGCCTGTCATCAAACTCGAAACTGCATCTGGTCCAATTTTCTCCAAGGTTGTGAATTGGTTATTGCAAACTCCTGCAATCCTAACAATAACTTCAATTCATCATTCATCACCTCACCGGATGCGAGAAGAGGAACGACGATTAGTAACGGTCCCTGTGGATTTATTGCCAATGGGGGAGATATCCCGCTGAATTAGATTTAGAGTAGAGTGTATATCCTCAGGCCAACCTATTTAAACACTTTCTTCCTTGTGCTCAGTCACAGAGGATCTGGCACCGGCCTTAACCATATCGTCTTGCACACTTGGAGCACGATCGTGAACGTAACCAAACATGACGTCCATCTCTTCGAGGGTCTTGCCCTTTGTCTCGGGGAGGAAGAAGAAGGCCCATACGGTGGCGGTGATCATCCAGCATGCGAAGAAGAACCATGTTCCATAGCCGAAGGACTTGAAGATGTAGGGAAGAGCCTTGGTAATGGCGAATTGGGTGAGCCTAAAACGAGTTAGCTATTGTTGTTAAGGATGAGATTGAACGAGACTCACCATTGGACGCAGGCTGCGTATGTACCTGTCAAGGTACGGAGAGCACCGGGGAAGATCTCAGCTGAGACGATCCAGGGAATACCGTTGAGACCGAAAGACCAGCTATAAGAACTCAGTAAACTTATTTCACCAAATTCCATGGAGAAACTTACAAGACAGAGTAAATCATGATCATAGCCGTAGCAGCCTTGCCACCAGCGGCAGTCGAGGGAGAAAGCTCCTTGCCCTCAGCAATGATGGTAGCAGGGTGTCCAATCTTGACGTAGGCTCCAACAATCCAGAGACAGGCGGAGCACATGGCAGATGAGATGATGGTAGGGTTACGTCGTCCCCACATGTCGATGAGAGCACCGTAAAAGATGATGGATGCAACAGCTGCAAAGGGTCAGTGAAAGTCCAAGATTTGTAGAATATTTGAACATACCCTTGACGAGACCGTAGATACCAGTGTATAGAGCAACATCGCTGATGCCAAGAGAGCCGAAAAGGGTCGGAGAGTAGTAGTTGATGGCTATAGAATGTCAGGTTTATCGTGTGGAGATGTGACGGTGAACTTACCAGCAGCACCAGACATGTTCTGGAGAGCAAAAGAGCAGAAAACAAGAATAACACGGTTTCGCATGCCCTTTCGAGTAAGTTCAGACAGAGCACCCCGGAAAAGAGCCCAAGGTCCAGAACCAAACTTGCTAGCAACAAGTGCTTCATCAGCAAGACGCTTTCGAATCATATCGAGATCCTCCTGAAGATCTACTCCACCATTAGCACCATCCCATCATCCCTTCAGAATAAAACTCACACTTATGGTCACGGGGAATCTGTCGCAGACTCTCGAGAGCCTTAGTAGCATCCTCCTCGCGATTCTTTCGCATCAACCACAAAGGACTCTCATGCAGGAAAAAGCCACCAATGAACAGAATACCAGCAGGCGCAATTTGAACAGCCATGGGGACACGCCATGCTGCGGCGGAAGAAGGGTTCATGTTTTGGTTGATGCCATAGTTGATCCAGAAGCCGATTAGAGAACCGGTTTGGTATGTGACTTCGAAGAGACCGGTTAGAATACCGCGGATCGAGACGATGGAGAGTTCGGCGATGTAACTAGGGACCGTGGCAGTGATGGCACCACATGCGATACCGGTGAGAGCGCGGCCGGCGTCTGGACATGTTAGAGTCAAATTAATAGAGACTTTTGGGGGGGGATTGGCTTACAGATATAAGACAATTGATGAGTAGCAGCCGTCATGAGAATAGCACCAATGAGGAAAACAACGACATTGGCCTGAAGAGCCCACTTGCGACCAATCTTCTCCGTAACTTCAAATCTGTTAGCAATTTATCCTCCTCAAATTGGCAAGAAACATACTCAAAAAGCAAATAATGGCACCGAAAAAGGCACCAGCCTGGAAAGTAGCAGTGATGTTACTCGAGATATCAGCTGAGTGTTCCGGCTTGATGCCAAAATCACGCTTAAAGCTCTCGCGAGCGATAGTCGTGCCGATAAAAGCAGAGTCATAGCCAAATCTTTAATCTGTCAGTATCTCAATCTCAAACGTGAGTAAGTAAACTTACAGCAGTGATCCTGTAGCAATGACAGCAGCCTCGGTGTACAAACGCCAATTATACACCTCCTTCGGCGTAGGCCTATCTTCCACAGCGCGAAAGCCACCCATATTGTCTTGTCTTTTATCTTTGGATAGATAAGGTAACTTGTGAGAGAATCAAGTCGCAATGAAGGTAATGTGCATGTAAATCCTTCAATCCCCGCAGGAAGGCCCCCTCGGATATATAGCTTATCCCATGGTCAATCCGGGGGGCGTGGGGAAATGGAAGAATAATCCGGGGATGGGTGTGGAGAAGACGAGGGTGAGGTCATCCCAAGCATGTTTTTTTTTATTTTTTTATTCCTTTTTCGTTGCTCGCATGGAGATGCAGGGACTAACGGTTCATCATGAGTCAGTTGCGAATTGTTTGGAGAAGCATCCGACACGCGAGCCGATGCGACGGAGAAAGGCGATTGGTGAGTTGGAGATGCGGGGATGCTTGGCTAACAAGATTGGTAATTTAGGCGAACGATATACCGAAATTCCAAGGTAATCATATGACCTGGTTCCAACTTTGATGGGACTTGATCAAAAACTAGGCCGGAATAGATTCAATACCAGTCAGATGGGTAAGAAATTTGTCCCAGCTGAATGAACCATGGCCTGATGGAAGACGTTCGACTCACAGCTCGGTTTATGACGGAATACTCATGATGGGTATTGCATCTAATGACACTACAATTCTAACAATCCCGATCCTTTGATCCGAGGCCAAGATCCGGTAGTGAGTGACTTGAATCAAGGAAATAGAGGCTGAAGAGCTGTGAATTTTGTAGATGGGAATGATTAGAGTCGTCAAGTGATGTACCATTCGCGCTCAAGATGCACAATTGCAAGGTTGACATCTTTTAGTCTTAAAGAAGCCATCGTAATGATGTTGCAAACACATAGCATAGTATGTAATACAGTTTTAATGTTGAAATGAGAGATGAAAATGTTTTGATGATCGATTTAAATTCTTTGATTCATGTATTTTTTGTGCAAAATCGTACTGGGTCATATCTCCACGTCCACTTAGATATTCTCTCCCCTCTTACCAAGGCCCTTCTCAACAGCCGACAGAGGCTCAACAACCTTGTAAATCCACTCCTGCTTAGTTTCATCGCTATACTTAGGGTAAGGTCGTCTGCAATGGCAGCTTTCAAGAGGATATCCTCGAAGCTTAGCAACAACCCACTTGGTACCGTTGATACCACCCTTGGCAAATCCCCATTCCATCTTTGCCAGCTCAAGCTGCGTAGCCTCGGCCTCCTTTGTCTTGCCAGCCTTGTACAAATCATAGATCTGCATGCACGTCTTGGGATACAAGTTCGCGACACCGGTGACTGTGCCTGTGCCTCCGACGGCGAGAGCGGGAACAAGCCAGTCGCTCTGACCAGCGAGAGCAGAAAAGTCTTCGGGCTTGAACTGAGCGGCTACGCGAGCGACCTTTGCAATACCACCGCATGTCAACTTCACGCCGACAATGTTGGGGTGCTGGGCCAGGCGCTCGAGCATCTCTGAGTTGACGTCAAGGCCAGCGACAACACCAGGGAAGTTGTAGATAACGACAGGGACAGGGCTCGCCTCAGCGAGCTCCTCGAAGAAAGTCACAATGGCATCTTGTGTCATGGCGAAGTGGAAGTAGCTGGGTGTAAGGACAAGGACAAAGTCGGCACCAGCTTCTTTGGCGAGCTTTGTCTCGTTAATGGCATCTCGTGTGGTTTGTGAAGAGGTTCCCAATGTGATTGTGAGATCAGGACGGCCGAGTGAGACTGCAAGCTCTCGAGTCGTTCGGACGAGTTGCGACTTTTCGGCTGCTGAGAGTGTAACCGCCTCTCCGTTTGTTCCAGCAATGACAACTGCAATCTGTTAGTTGAGTTTGGATGGAGAGTTTTGATTGTACCAACTTCCGTCAAGGCCTGAGTTTATTAAGAACTCAATGTGCTTCTTCTGTGTGCCCCAGTCGATTTCTTGGTTGGCATCATTGGCGAACCAAGTTAGAGAAGGAACATGAATTCCACCAGGGAAAGATTTGCCCTTTGCTACGGTTGAGCCCATTGTGAATGAATTGAGATTGGATCTTGGGGGTTTGAGTATTCAGATTACAAAGATGTCGAAATGGAGAATGAAGAAAATAGATCAGAGTGAAAGATGATCAATTGTTTCAAGGTCAATGGGGAGGGTTTTGTTCCACACTCCGACATTGTGGGGATTTACTTTGTCCCTATCGGATCCATGGGCATCATGCCACGTCCTATGCGGGGATCTGTAGGATTCATGACCATGATGGTTTGTTGTTGGTCCAAGTGCCAAGACCCATCCCCAGCTTCATCCACTTTAGCATCATGCGGGGAAGTTGGAGACAGCCACATCCGATCGGCTCGACGAGTGTGAGTGGGGCATCAAGCCGAGCTTCAAGTTGAACTGTTGAAGAGCAAGTGAGACTATCCATGCCAAGTCGCATGATATTAGTGGCATGAGCCTAGTGAACTAGTTCGTCCCGATATATCGGATGTCTATGCGAAGCTAGTCGACAGCTGGAGTTGCGGAAATGTTGACGAGCAATTATTGGTGTTGAGTCGTTGACAAGATTCCGCGCTCTTCCATCAAGCAAGCCGTAAGAAGCCGATCGTGTCTCGAATAACTCAGACAATGGCAAAGCATGAGTTGAAAACGGCATGCATCACGGCCCGGATATCCATTCGTGCCTTGGCGGCATCCTGCCGAGCTTGAACCTCCTCTAGCACTTGCGCCGTGATGCGGGCATTGCCAGCAACTTTCTCCATTCTGAGAATCTGAGTCTTTATCCAAGCCTTTTCGTTGGCGTCTTGCTCTTCAACTCCCAGCATCAACAGCGGCCATAGCATGTTGACGGGCAGCGTGTCCTCAGGGTCCAAGTCCGCCACAATTTGTCGAGCAAGGTTCCGGATTTGATCCAAGGCTTCAGAGGCTTCCTTTGTCAAAGGAAGGTTCTTGTAGGCCACACGGTGGAGGTGGACTTTGCTTGCGTAATAGTTCGACAGGTAAGTTCGAAATGCTCGTGTGATGACAAAAGCTAGGTGCTTCGAGACATGAGGCTCCTTTAGTTTGCCTGCCACAGCAAAGTCCATCAATGGTGGGCGATGTTCGTATAGAGTTCGCAAGTCCGCCGCTATCACTGTACCGATGTTCATGACTTCGATTTCGTCTTCAACTGTCCCTCGAGAACGATGCCAGGGGTCGATCTTGGATATCCTCCCCATGAAGCTTTGAACCTTTTGGTAGAATACAACACCGGGTTGATATAGTACTTGGAACAGTACATCCTCAATATCGTCAGTAGGGTCTTTCGAAACTTCCTCGGGTTCACCATCGAAACTCGCGGGCGATGCTTCCACCAGAAGAACTTCGTCATCCTTGGTGAGGAAAAGCCCAGAGCCACCAGCCGTTACCGCCCGTCCATCGAGAAGTCGAATCCAAAGAAGCAATTGCTTCTCTACCGCTGTCAGTCCGTGCTTGTTACTGCTTTGAAAGAGCGTATATGCACGCTTAAGGTTCGAGTGCGCGGCATCGAGACGACTTTCCAGAATATCGATATAGCTGAGAAAGAACAAAGCTGCAAGAAGATATTCGCGTTCAGGGCTATGTTCCGACATTGATGTCCCGTCATGACTTGCGACTTCAGTGACACCACGCTGGTAGTGATCCTCATCGCTCATGGTCCAATTACCATCACGTCGAGAAAGAAGTAAATTTGAGAAGGCCATTATCGCGTGTCGGACCATGGGAGAGACTTTTGCCATTTCCACAACAGCTTGTCGCATGGAAACCCATTTCTTCTGAGTCTCAACTTCAGCGATGATAGGGGGGTTGACGGAGCTCGCGAAGAACTCCATCAACTTGGTACTTCCATCCGGAGTATCCTGATCCCGGCTACCATTACTTTGCGTAAGTGAAGGCGCTGGAACCGGCGTTGTAAAGGCTGTCCTGTCGGGGAATGTGATTTGTGATTGAGCAGCCTTTTCGTGTCAGCAACACTCGCGTAGCTACAACCATCAGTCTCAGCTTACCAGCATGTTTGTTTCCAATCCCTGGTTTTGCTGTGTCTCTGGTGAAGGGTGCTGCCAAAAATCGCCGTAGTCCCACATGAAACTTGCATAATCGAATACTTCATCAACTGCATTTCCTGGTTGAAAGACCGAGCTCCCTGGTGATGTGTCGAATGTTGGTGATAGGTGCTGGTCGATAGATTGATCAGGTATTTCGGTAGAAGGCGCTTGTCTCCTTTGAACTCCTGATCGTTGTTGTGGACGCCACTTGCACTCCATGTTCAACCTCTCGCAGTGAGAGCATCGTGGTCTTTGTTCATCACATTTGACTTTCCTCCTCCTTCACAATGATTAGACGTTGATCATGTGACGCAATTTTATACATACTTGCAGGTTAAGCATCCCTCGCGTGAGCGGATCTGTCGTCGTGCCGAGGTCGCAGGTCTTGTATTTGATGGGCTTTGGATCTGAGGAGACACACCGCTTGGGAGGCGAGGAATTAGAGGTCTCCCACTGTTCATGTCCATTATAACGTCTCGCCGCTGAAGTCATAAACCGTCAATTATGTTATAATGGCTGATCAGGGCAATTAAGGTTGATGTATAATGCAAGATGAGGAACCTAAATCCGTCACCTGACGCGGAAGAGGTCCGTTTGCATTTGCATTTGCGGGGCCCCATTCTAGAAGATCAGGAACCCGCGTCCGCTGACAAAAAGGCGGAGCCCTTCAAGTACCTGTCCATTGAGTTAATAAACTAATCAAGGGATTAGTATTGTAAAAATCTCGATAAACAGAAGACGAAGAGTGTGCAATCTTATTTACCAATTTTCCACGCGTTTTCCAGCGCATTACGCCTTCCTTTTCACCAAGTGTCAAGTTAATGATAGTGGGCCTGCTAGGTCATTTTGACACCCTTAGCGAGACCCAAGCTGTCGGGACAAACCATAGAGTTCACATCTCCGGGTTTAAACCATGAGTTGGCCATAAGCAAGGATTTCTCCCTTATGATATATACCTTTGAGATCGTAAGACCTTAAGAGTTACTTGCATAAAGTTCGTAGTTCAAGAACCAATCAATTACTGAGTCTCAGACGCTACTGATGGCGTCTCACGTTGGAGCAGCTCAGCTTACACCGAGCTTAACGAAACCCAATAACAGCCTTTGCGACTCGTTCTTTCTGTCGCACAAATACAACGGCGATGAACTCAAGAGCTTTTCACATGATTTGCTGAAATTTTCAACTCAATGTGTATCTATGTGACGTCAGGCCTCAATTTGAAAGTTGAAAATCGCTTTACTTTCGTTTCGCTAGGGCTTGTATCTTCTAAACTCAAGCACCTATTTATCATCTCTCACCTACACAAACCTATTCTACCGTTGCCTTGTTCTATCAAAGATTGAAATACCTCAAAGCGTTCATCATGCCTACTCAAGAAGTGCTCAACCAGTGGGAAGCCTCTTCCCCAACTGCTAAAGGCGAAGGCCCCCTCCAAGGCACATCAAACCGTTGGTCTCCCTCATAGGCCGTCTTCACTCCTTCAACTAACTTGACTCTTCCAAAGCTCCCCAGTCCCTGGTTGATAAACACGAGTGCTTTGTTGCGCGACCCAACGTGGAAGGATGCCCCGCTTATAACGATGGGCGTCTCGCGCTCGATCAGGTACCATAGCACACATGTGGCAAGGCCCGGTGGTTAACAGTCAACAGGATCGCGTTCGCAATAGTGGCGCTCGTACGCCCGGCTCTATCCACGCCGACATCGTCGCACAGATAGAAGCGAAGCGAGAGCGAAAGGCTTCAGAGGAAGCAGAGAAGGACAAGAAGCAAGCTGAGGTCGAGGAAAAGTCAACATAAAGACGCTTCTATAGTGCTTATTTCCCAAAACTATGGTTACTATCGAGAAGGGACTGGGAAGCGCGGAGTCTGGAATAGCTGGAAATGTCTTGATGATTGATTACAAGCCGGTAGGGCCTTAACATCCTGTTCGCATACGGTTTGCTCGGGGTAGCTTTCTGTCTTATTACCAAACTGATCTACACCCCCTGATACATTGCCCCCTCGCTTGCATTGTTTGAGCACATACGCCTCTTTTAATAATGAAGAAATAGAGGAACGCTCCTAAAGTGTTGTATGTTTTCTATCATGTCTTTTGTACGTCTAAATATCTATCATCATATCAACAAACAGATGTTCGCCCCCCCTTCTAATGTCCCTGAGAAAGGTTCACAACAGCCCACTTGCCATTCCACGCCCACTTTCGAGCACCAGAATCGCCACCACCACCCTCAAGTTGCCTCAACTCCTCATCCTTACCTTCAGGGAGACCAACGACAACATCAGCCTTGCATGTTCGCAAAGACAAGACATTCACGCCTGAAGAAGGACACATGGGACCGAGAGCCTCGATGAAAGGTGTGGTAGGGGGCCAAGCAGCCTGTCACAGGTCAGTATTTGGTTTCGATAAAGGGAGGGTTGCTTACATCAGCGGTGAGCTTGCGGTAGTTTAGGTCGCCCTTGAAGATAACAAGCTCAGCTTCCTTGAGCTCCTGATGCAGCTCGGGGTTCTCAGCGGGCAATCGCCAGAAGCTACCACCATAAGTCCAGTATCGGTTAGGTCGAAGCATAAGTTGTCCCTCGGCGTGGAATGTAGCCCACTCTTGGAACAGGAACTTGAGGTCCTTCTCGCCCTCTTCAGACAGAGGTTCAGGCTTCTTGCCTTGAAGTTCCTCATCCTCTGATGGCGTATCATATAGAGCGCGAGGGTTGGCAACGGCGTTCAACAGGCTGCTGAAGTCGCTGGGCACAACATCAGAGACAAACCAAGGGATTGACTTGGGTCGCAGAATGACCTGAGTAGCGAGACCGGCGGAGAGAAGGTAACCAGCCAAAATCATATCGACATACAGCTCAAAGCCAGCATTATCGAGGACGATATCGACGCGACGCTCCTTCTTGCCTTCAGTCTGTGCCTTTTTAAGAATATCAAAAGCCTTAGGAAGATCATTAACCAGGATGTTCTTCTCAGCTGCCTTACGAGCCTCAGAACCCTGGAGTTTCTGAATATCCTCATAGGTCAAGTTTGTAAGTAGTGACAGATCCGTCGCATTTCCCCAAAGGCAAATCTCAAACATTTCCTGGAAGAGGGTCTTCTCGGCATTAGGATCGTGGGTGGCGTCCTTATTAGCACGTAGTTGCTCGACTAACTGTCTGTAATTGCTGGCGAGCTCGAGAACGGCGGGCCGTGATGATCGGAAGGTGTCCATTTTCTGTCGGGCGAAAAAGTCGTAGGACTTCCAGTGCTCTGTCAGACGGAAGATGGCAGCGATACGTCTACAAGTTGTGAGCGGCGCTTGTAGAGAGTTCTTGCCGCATTGACTCACCTATATAGGTAGCATTCGGAGAAGAGCCATGGTACGTCGTACCAGTGGGCATCAGGGCCAAGAGCCTCGATCTCCTTGTTATATGTCTCGATCTCTTCGGTGAACCCATCGTCGGGGAGGGGACTGCGCAGTCAGCTGAGGAATTCTTTCGTGTGTGAGACGGATATATCGCACCTGAGCTTTCGGTCATGTTCAACCTCATACTTGAGTTTGGCGAGTTGCTCGATGATCTTCTTGCCTTCAGCTAGTTTCTCGGGATCGCTGGTCTTGGTAACGGCGCGGTAGACATCGTCAATTCCCTGGGTCTACTGCAAAGTCAGCGAGCGATTCGTACGTGATACGCCAGGAGGCTCACCAGAATGACGGGCCATCGCTTTTTGACGGATTCACTGGCGAACGAGGTAGGATCGCTCGTTCGGTATTGGGCTGTTGGCGGAGTCAGTCGTGTTCGAAGGTAGAGTCCAGAAGCACATACGGGTCTTGGTGTCGTGCTCCATGTTGAAGTTCTTGACGCCAACAAATTATTAGGAAGAGGAGAATAACTTTTCTGCTGATCGGTCTTGAAGATCTTCAGAGAGCAGTTGTTTTAAAGGTCTAGTCCGCCATCATGGAAGTGGAGGGGTACGCGGGGCATTTTTTGGTGGGGTTCAAATGAATGGTCTCGAATCTGACGTCAGGAACAATTTTGAATACCGAGCTTGTCGGAAAACACCATGAGAGGCTAGACTTGACTACTGAGGCTGTCTAATTGCCTGATTAGGAAATAAAATCATGAATAAATAGCAGAAGATATTTAAAGATGACTGATAGAAGTGATTGCTCAAGTTAGTGACAAACAAGAATTTGTTTCTCTCATGATAAGAACGCATTGCCGATAGAGCCGGTTCACCTATCTCTACGTGAACCTAGTGTAAGTGATCTGAGACTATCATGAGCATGATTCGAAAATGCCTGTCTTTCCCTCCTGTAATTTGCCTTTGCGACTTGCTCGAGTGTAGCTCGAACCATCGTTAGTTGCATTGGGGTGCGTAAACTCGTGGTACCCTACATCAGTTGATACTCTCGAGAGCTATCTCTTGACCCTACTCTTTCACTTTCTGATGAGAACTTTGCCTCTTGAATTTACTCCTCTACGCGATATGATGATATCTATCAAGGTCCTGAGTATGTACCCTTCTTGTCTTTGTTCCGCCCTTCAGCTGCCATGTCAATTCGCATATCATTATGCATGTTTCTGTTTACCCAAGATGCGCACCACTCAATCGGCACGTTCATCCCGACTAACATGCCCACGACTCAATTAAGAAGAAACATGTCAGGCAGTAACAGTTCATCCGACCTGAGAAAACGCATTGAATCAACTGTTTCAACAAGGTTGTTTAAGTTTACATCATGTTTGGTCCGCTTATGAAGGGTCATCGAAACGTTTCGCTAATCCTCAACCCAGTCAGGAAATACTAGCTGGCCCTCCGATTGGCCCGCAAGTTCACCATGATCCAATACTCGACCTTCAGCACCATTCAATTCATCGAACGACCGGCGGAGAGGAAGGTAGTACTCGGCATGATCCTCGGTGGAAAACCATGCTCGAAAGCGTCCAGCGGAGAAATGATTGTATTTTTCCATCTGGGGAAAACTAAGCATCATGGGAGTTGTCCATGAGCCGCACCAATTAATAGGAGTTTGGCGTCGTGTGATTTGTTGATCAATTCCGATCTGAGACTTTCCCCGGACTTGTTTTGTGGAGGTATCGACTTATACGAGTTTAACCAGTGGGTTGTCATATTAGCCGGCAGCTCAAGCATTGAGAAGTGCCGTAACTGAATTAGACGATCACGTTCAAGGGTCAAAATTATATAAGAAACATGTTTCCAGCTTCTCTTGAGTTGATATCTTGTACATACTCAACAGCAGCTCTGGTGTCTTTACAATGTTCTTCAATACTCAATCTCTCGGTGTCGTGGCTCTGGCCGGATTAGCCACGGCTGTTCCATCAGGAAAACATCTTCAAACTCGAGAAGTTGGAAGACTTCCTGCTCTTGGCTGGAATGGTTGGGTGAGTTTCTCTCAGCCCTATCATCCTACATATTTGTCACTAACAGTACTATTAGAACCAAGGACAATGTAACGCAGCTAGCGAGAAAGTTGCCCTTGCTACAGCCAAGACCTTTATCAACCTTGGTCTCAAGGATGCTGGATACCAATATGTCAACATTGATGATTGCTGGTCTACAAAGCAGCGTGATTCCAGGGGAAATCTTGTCCCTGACCCTGCAAAGTGGCCAAGAGGCATCAAGCCTGTCGCCGATGAGATTCACGCAATGGGCCTCAAGTTCGGTCTCTACGGTGATGGCGGTGTCAAGACTTGTGCAGGATACCCAGGAAGTTACGGCCATGAGAAGCAAGATGCAGATCTTCTTGCCAGCTGGGGCGTTGACTACTGGAAGTATGACAACTGTTACACACAGTGCAACAATGGCAACGCTGCCGATATTCAGACTTGCCCAGATAATGCGGCCCCTGACTCTAGACCTCGATATGAGAAGATGAGAGACCTTCTCCGCGCTACCGGAAGGGACATTCTTTACTCCCTGTGCAACTGGGGTTACGATGAGGTTTGGACCTGGGGTGCTCAGGTTGGACACATGTGGCGTATGAGCCAGGATAACTGGGGTAAATGGGCGGATGTTGTCCGTATTGCTAACCAAGCGGCACCTATCCTCAAGTACACCGTACCAGGCCACTACAACGATCTCGATATGATGGTATGTCTTGATGCTTGCTGTGATGGAGAGTATGGAAACTGACCAAGAACAGATCCTTGCCAACGGTGCTCTGACTCCTGCTGAGGAGCGAACTCACTTTGCCATCTGGTGTATCACCAAGTCTCCTATTATTCTCGGAACAGATATGACCAAGCTTAACAGCGATGAAGTCAAGTTGATCACAAACAAGGTATGTCAATCACTTCGTTATATCTCAGCACGTGCTAACTATAATTCAGGGCCTTCTCGCCGTCAACCAAGACTCCCTCTCAAAGCCTGCTGTGCCTTTCACTCCCCCCAATACTCCCACCAAGGGCAACGGCGAGATCTACCCTTACTGGTCCGGTCCTATCTCAACCGGAACAGTTGTCGCTATTGTCGCCAGCAAGGGCAACTTGAACACTAAGCTGAACCTCAAGGATGTTCCTGGACTCAAGGACATTGAATACTCATGGACTGAGCTTTTGACTGGTGCTAAAGGCAAGGGCAAGACTGTTTCGGCTAACTTGCAGACACACGATATTGCTGTCTTCCGCATTGACCACAACTAGAGGCGAGGACTGGAGACTTGAAAGAATGTATGATGTGAGAGTATTTATGATTCTGTGTACAAAGATTGATCAACGTAAAGCTGCACATACGACGAACAAGTGGGTAGCACAACCAGTATATAGCATGAAACTTGGTTTAACTCATATCTTCTTGCATCATAAGTCGTGATACACCATGACGAAAAGAGAGGACAACCTTGATACCATAGCACGCAACAGATCACACGCCTACTGCCTTGAATCCGCCGTAGGTAGTCGCTGGGTTTTCTCTTGACAAGGACCAAAGGTGGTGAGGCCACCCTGCACCGTGATTTTTCTCTCGGGGCCGTTCGAGTGATCCAATTCGATTATCTTGCTTCGTTAGAATTTGGTATATGACTGTCCAGTAACCGCCTGCCTATTAATTTAGGAAAGTGTTTTTTGTTATACTCCGGTTTGCTCCTAGTTGAGAAAGTTTAGTTGGGGAACCAGTGCTTGAAGCTGTCTATTGCATCGCTCCGTGTATAGAACCTGAGTTTGAGTACTTGCTTAATGCCAGAAATGGACGTTCAAAAACAACAATGACGATGCTATTCAGAAACGCCTCTTAGCAATGATACACATCTTCAAACCCAAAGTCCAAGACTTCAACTCGTCTTGGGGGCATCAGCCTGGCCCTCCTTCTTCTCCTGCTCCGACTCAGGCCTCTTTGTCAAAATTTCGTCAATGACACCAAGTTCCAAAGCCTCTTCCGGAGATAAGTATTTATCCCGCTCCATCAAATCATTAATTTCCTCAAGAGAATACTTTTCATGACCCTTTGCCTTATTGAGGTGATATTGCATGATCCTGTTTGACTGTTCCCGCGTCTTCTGGATCTGGTTTGCGTAAATCATGATGTCTGATGCTTGACCTCTAGTGCCACCGAGTGGTTGATGGATCATGATAGAGCTGTGAGGGAGCGAAAATCGCTTGCCGGCTTCACCTCCAGCAAGGAGGATGGCAGCCATCGATGCGGCGCCGCCGACACATACTGTTGATACTGGTGATCTGATATATGTCATGGTATCATAAATTGCCATTCCTATGCTCGCTGTAAGTATCGATCGTGGATGGCGCTTGAATGAACCTACCTGAGGTGACAGAACCACCAGGAGAGTTGATGTACATCGTGATCGGCTTTTCGGGGGTATCGGACTCGAGCCAAAGAAGCTGGGAAACGATCGAAGCGGACATGTAGTCGTTAACTTCACCATTTAGGACGACGATGCGTTCCTGGATGTGTTAGCAATAGTAGCTTTGATGGCGAGAGCCTGTCCTTACCTGTAGTAACTTGGAAAAGATATCCCCTAGAACCCATCAGCTTGTTGAACCAGTTGCGACAGCAGCTCAAACGAACATGTTTTTCTTCCGGCAGCCTAGTCTTGTTAGCTACGCGCAGACAGTAGATGGACTCAGGTAGCTTACCGACGACTCCTCGATATAGGGCATGGGAATGTTGGCCATTGGTGGCATTGGTGAGTTTCCAGAAGAACTGGAGAAGCCAAAGGCTCTCACATGTTGTTTCGATACGCCGCGTAACACGCGCAGTGTCCTTGGGCGTAGAAACATGCTCGCGAATGCCTGTGGATGATGATGTTGACGGACAGCATGGGGCCGAGCGGAAGTGGTGGGGGAGCTTTACGTAGCTTGGGGCTTTATCGATAACGACTCTGTCCCCTGTAGAAATTTAGCTGTTCGTCAACCTTCAACACTTTGCGACAAAAAGCACCAAACTGACGATGAGCCAGTTATAACACCACAAGACACAATGAAACGATACACAACGGCCTGCTCAGGTCACCTTCGAAATACTCGATTGGCGATCGACGGCCAAAAACGATGGGTCTCATACGACAAATCCGAACTGAGTAAAAAGGCCCTCTTGAACCAAATCGAATCGGAACTTAATCGCATGGCAAACGGCAAACGTGCAAGGATCCATCCTGAAAGCAAGACCGTAGACACAGATGCAGGACAGCTGCCAATATCTCCTGTGATGGACTATAAGTTCATGCAAGCGAGGCGACGGACAAAAAAGGCATTGCCCACAGCCATATCAGGACAATTCCGAAAGAAGCTATCGAATAACCCATACGCGGAAGCATTGATGGGTCCATTAAGGTGGTGTAGGAACACGAATGCTATGCTTCCTCGATATTTCTTGCAAGACTTCGAATTGGTCGATCACCCAGATCCCGAAGAGAAGGACCAGTGGTGGGCTCCAGGTCCTCACTCCTTCTTGAGAGTCAAGCCAACAAGAGAAGAGACAGATATAGATGTGGACGTCAAAGATTTCAAGTCCTTAGACAAAGGAATTGAGCGGATACGGAGGCAGATTGCACTTGTACAAAACGAGGTTACGAAAATGGCTACAAATGAAGCTACGACGATAGAAGGCGATTCAACGAGACCTGGCATATCAGCGGAAGCCGAAACAATACCGGTTGAAAAAGCATCGGAAGGCAAAAATGCAGACACAGAGGCAGATGTTGAGGAAACGGAAATGAATGAAGGACTGGTAGAACGAAGAGCGCGCGTTGTCGCCTATGCTCTTGCGCGCAAAAGCTTGATTGATCTGATCGCAAGACGCAACAACTATCAAGCAAAGCTATGGGCGTGGCGCAGCGGCATGTCGGTTTATCAATCAGGCGTAGAAAAAGTCTTCCGATCTGACATGGGCGACGTGCTTCTTGAAATGCTGCGCCGCGTGGCCGTCGATGCGCTCATCACCCGCTCTTGCAGGGAAGGTCTATGGGCACCGCATAAATTCATCAAGCCAGTTTCCAGCTGGGAAGAAGCAAAGACAGTTCCAGGTGGTGGAGCGGTTCTTTACATTCCAAAGGAGCCCATGGAGGATATAAACAGTTATGCGACTCTTGATATAGAGGATGCTCCCTTCGCGAGTAAGATGGCAGTTCATGACTTACGATTTCTACTTGGAGAGGAAGAGCTTGAGAGGTTGAGAAAGACGTCACAGGTATTCCGAGAGCATGAACTCTTGGTATTGAAGAACTTTAGAAGTGGAAGCATGAGAGCTTTACATTTGTTGCTTTGGAGGCTACAAGGATACTTGGCATTGCCACAAGTTGAGCTCATTGAGCCCAGGCAGTACTAAGAAGAAATTGTAACATAGAAATGAGATAATGAATATGTACAATGTGAAGAATTCTGTCGTGTTCTGTGCAAACTACGATGCTTGGTGCAATTGTCCGGCCGGCCTCCAATCACGGCCCGGCCCCGCAATTGCCGATGGCGCCAGGTGTCACCGCCGCCGATACACTCCGAAGGTCATAGATCCCATACAAGTTAGTCTCGGTGGCACGACGCTATGATTATTTGCTTGTTACCCGTGTATCGGACCTGTTAGATATCCATCCGTTTGTTCTTTGCATTCGTTTTTGAGGAAGAGTCCTTTGTTCTTGTTTTGAGCGAATTATTGTTCGGCATATTTTGTTCGCAGGATTGAATCTAAGCATACCTAGATAAGGATCAGGACAGGCAAAGTTCTCACTCTCACTCATCAACTCGACTCAACTGAGAACCAAACAAGACAACCCAAGAATCACATAAACACTGATAATTGACCATGGATACAAATCCCGAAACAGTCCAGCCTGCGGACTGGCAGACCGGCGAAGCTGTCCCAGTCTTTCTCATGCACGATGGCGGCGGCACCACATTCTCATACCACTGCTTAGAACCTCTCCGCCGTCCAGTCTACGGTATTTACAACCCCAAATTTCACAGCGGCGAGCCTTTCGACGGCGGTCTCAGCGACATGGCCCGTCTTTACACCGGCTGGATTAAAGAAACCATCGAAAAGCCCGACTTTCCCAAACGTCTCAACGCAGATGGAAAGATCAGACTCCTTCTCGGCGGATGGAGCATGGGCGGTCACTTGAGTCTCGAAATCGCCAAACAACTTGAAGATTCCAACATTGAAGTCCTCGGAATTCTCATGGTCGACACTATTTACCCCCATAGGTTCTCTAGCGAAAAGCGCAAGATGCCTGGTGAAGGCTCTAAGGAGGGAAAGAACAAGAACCAGATCCTCGCAGATCTAGCTATGGCTGATGCGCGCCGTATGATTCAAGCTTGGAAACCACCAATCTGGGACGAAGGACGTCGGCCCCGGGTTAGTCTACTCCGGGCTAAGGAAGCTGTGCCTACGAAGGAGGGGACTGATATTGTGGATTTGAGCCGTGGGGAGCGGAATCTTGGGTGGGATATGTACGACAAGAACTTTTTTGCGGATGTGGTTGACATTGAGGGACATCACTATGAAGTTTTCAAGTTTGACTTTATTGAGGATATTTCAAAGAAGATCAAAAAGGCTTTGGATGATTTGGAGTGGGTTGCGCTGGAGAGTTAAGTTGGTTCACTGAGACGATAAGCTCAACATCTCGCTACTGGATTTTAAACTTAGACGAAGACATGGTAAGTCAATGACTATGGCTTTTTAAGCGGATCTATGCTGATAGAATAGTTGACAGAATACGATTGATACTTGATAGAAATAGAGACAAGAGTAAAAATTCAGAGAAATCATGAAGATACATTCAACATTGCACTATGATCACATAGCAGGGGTCTGTTCAGTCCGCCGGTGTCGCTCTCAAATGGTGACAAGGATGATAATACCATCTATTATCAACTCAACTTTTACAACTTGCAAACGCATAGAAAGACGATAGTCGTATGCAGATACAGTCAGACAATCATAGTGATATCCCCGGAACTCGGCATATAGACAATCCCATGCTCAATTCGTAGCTAGAATCACACGACTTCAGTGGATAACTCTATACAAAGTGGACTCCATCGCTTAAGCCTCCTCCGGAGTTGAAGCACTTCCCCCGCCGAACCCTCTGCATGAGGTCACTCATCCAATCACAGCTCTCCAATTGTCATGCGGGGAGCACGTTCACCCTGGGGACGCTTCCATTTTCTCCCCTCCCAGTCACAGGGAAGATCACAGGGAAGCTGTGGGAAATTTTGGGAACAAAAACGCAGCCGACATCGCACCGCAAGTCCACAAACACAACACCGCTTTTACTCAAGACACACACGGCGCTGTGACTTGTAGTTTTGAGTTTGTGGTTGAAGCTTCAATCGACGTTTTTTTCGAGTGTAAAGATTAGGTCGTCATTATGCTTTCTAGGTCGTTGTTGAGGTCTAGAGCTGTGGGAGCTTTCCCCCTCTCTGCGAGAAGCCATGGGTATGTTATTCCATTGACAATAGTCAATTGAAGCTCTCATTGCGAAAGTCTTTCGAAATACTGATCAATTGTTTCCAGCCGTTTCTTCTCCGCCTCTGCCCTCCGCGCCGATGACAAGCTCAACAAGGTCTCCGCCAACATCACACAGCCCAAGGCCCAGGGCGCATCGCAGGCCATGCTCTACGCCACTGGTCTTTCAGAGGACGACATGAACAAGGCTCAGGTTGGTATCTCATCTGTTTGGTACGAGGGAAACCCTTGTAACATGCACCTCATGGATCTCTCCGCCGTCGTCAAGGAGTCTGTCGCCAAGGCTGGTCTTATTCCCTACCGATTCAACACCATTGGTGTCTCTGATGGTATTTCCATGGGTACCACTGGTATGCGATATTCGCTCCAGAGCAGAGAGATTATTGCCGATAGTATTGAGACTGTCATGAATGGTCAATGGTATGATGGAAATATCAGCTTGCCTGGTTGCGACAAGAACATGCCCGGTGTTGCCATCGCCATGGGCCGTGTCAATCGTCCCAGTATCATGGTTTACGGTGGTACCATTCGTCCCGGCTGCACCAAGCAGGGTGAATCTATCGATATTGTTTCTGCTTTCCAAGCCTACGGTCAATACATCACTGGTGAGATCACCGAGGAGCAACGATTCGACATCATCCGAAATGCCTGCCCTGGTGGCGGTGCTTGTGGTGGCATGTACACTGCCAACACCATGGCTACCGCCATTGAGACTCTTGGTCTCACTCTTCCCGGTAGCAGCAGCAGCCCTGCCGAGGATCCTAGCAAGAAGGCAGAGTGTGAGAAGGTTGGACCTGCTATTCGCAACATTCTCAAGGAGGACATCCGACCTCGCGATATCATGACCCGTCAGGCCTTCGAGAACGCCATGATTGTCACTACTATTCTCGGTGGTAGCACCAACGCCGTTCTGCACCTTATCGCCATCGCCGACTCTGTCGGTATCAAGCTCGACATTGAAGACTTCCAAAAGGTTTCCGACCGCACTCCTTTCCTTGCTGACCTGAAGCCCTCCGGAAAGTGGGTCATGGCCGATATGCACAAGATTGGTGGTACTCCCGCTCTTCTCAAGTTCCTCCTCAAGGAGGGCATCATTGACGGTTCCGGTATCACCGTGACTGGTAAGACCATGAAGGAGAACGTCGAAAACATGCCCGGTTTCCCTGAAGATCAGACCATCATCCGACCCCTGAGCAACCCCATCAAGCCTACTGGCCACATCCAGATCCTCCGCGGTTCTTTGGCCCCTGGTGGCTGTGTTGGTAAGATCACTGGTAAGGAGGGTCTCCGATTCGAGGGTAAGGCTCGTGTCTACGACTCTGAGCCCGACTTTATCACTAGCCTCGAGGCTGGTGAGATCAAGAAGGGTGAGAAGACGGTTGTCATCATCCGATATGATGGCCCCAAGGGTGGTCCCGGTATGCCTGAGATGCTGAAGCCTTCTTCCGCCATCATGGGCGCCGGTCTCGGAAAGGACGTTGCTCTCCTCACTGACGGTCGATTCTCTGGTGGTTCTCACGGTTTCATCATTGGCCACATCGTCCCTGAGGCCATGGAGGGTGGTCCCATCGCCCTCGTTGAGGACGGTGACACCATTGTCATCGATGCTGAGACTCGAGCTATTGACCTTGTTGTCCCCGAGGAAGAGGTTGCCCGACGTCGCAAGGCCTGGAAGGCTCCCGCTCCTCGATACACCAAGGGTACGCTGAGCAAGTACGCCCAGCTTGTGAGGAACGCCAGTGAGGGCTGTGTCACCGACAGCGGTCTCAAGAACTAAAAAAAAGGCTCACGAAAGCCAACGAATTGTCAAATGTAACGATGTAATTCCTGTTTAATGGGGTGGGAAAAGGCGAATTTAGATTTTTTTTCTGGGTCAGAACATATATCCTGATGTTTTCTTTTTTGTTCTTAATGCCTTCAAAGTTCCTCCTCGCTAATACGTGAAAATGCTCTGGGCTTGACAAGTCTACCTAACAAGTTATAAGGTAGAATGCGTCACAAGAAAGATCAACTACAAGAAAATGCAAATCCATGAAAGATTGTGGGTATTAGGCTGACTGAACAGAATAACCTCCAATAGCTCCTTGCAATGCGAACTCCAAACACAATATCAATTCCTTGGAATTGGTTCCTCCATGTATCAGATCAACACCGGTGCTAGATATCCCCATAGCCCTTCATCGCTTGATTTTATTTCTTTCCATTTAAAGCATCCACAAAGGCCGCTTTGTCCTTCATTGTAAGTCCGACTCGCTTGACGCGGCTAAGTCTAGCAAGGGCCTCGCCTATGCGGTCAAGAACACGCTGCTCATCTGGAGAAACACCAGGGCTAGTATCGCCGCGGTTGCGTAGCTCGGATGACGAAGGTGTGACGCCGTTGGTCTTCGCGGCGGATGTGTTCATCTGGCCTTCAGCAATGCGCACACGGATGCATGTCGTTGGTCGAGAGAGAAGATCCCACAGGAAGCGGAACCACTTTCCAGGTACAGGCGTCGTAATGTCGGAGGGCGTGTATCGAATGCTGACGGGGAAGATATGGACGTCGGCGGGAGTTTGAAGAATGCTCGGACTGAAAGGAAGAATGGCCTTTCCATTGGTAGTACCGCATTCGGGGAAAACAGCGATAACCTGCCCAGGGTTGCTGTCTAGAATATCCTTTATCTCGACAAGCTTCGCATTCTTTGGAGGGTCAGTCTGTACAGGCGAGAGAGCTGCCAAAACAGCACCCAGCAAGCTCACACGCTGCACCTTGCGAGTATTAGGGTACGAAATCGTAAAGATCGGGTCGAATATAGCGGCGAGGTAGATAGCATCGATAGGACTCGAGAAGTTGGTAGTGATGACTGAGCCAGGATGTGGGAAACGCTCGCGGGGTTGCTCTGCAAGTGTGCCACGTTTGACACCGTCAAGCTGGAGGTCAATCCACCATATTCCCGGTATGGCCATCAACCCCCATAGTGCAACCTTTCTAAAGATAACTGGCAGCGGGAGGAAGTGGAAGAAGAGAAAGTAGCCGAGGAAGTAAGCGATGAAGAATGGGAGGCGGAAGAGGAAAAGAGCGGCGTGGGTGAGTGTCGCGAATGCTGATACAGGGGTCGAGACGGGAAGAAACGGTGCAATGCCCGTTGCTAAGAATAATTAGCATGTGAATATCATAAATTTGTATGAGCGCTCACCTCTGTCACGAAATTGGCTGTATTTTTCCATGTTGTTGGTGATCGTGTGTAAGACAAAGAGGACAAACGGAGGGGTAAGCTATCGAGACATGGAAGACCTTGGGAGCTATCTCTTTATATTGCCAGCGACGTATGATGAAGGCGATTCGGGTGATAGTGACGAGGACTAATGAGACGGCGTTGTGAGGGAAGGTTCTGCGACAGCGCATCTGTTAAGCGTCATGTCATGGATGGATGGAGGATGACATGTGAATGTGAATGTTAATATGTGGCCCCCACGTAAAGTTGGTTTGCTGGTGAACGTTGTGGGCTGAGTCAGCGGAATCGTGACGTTTCTGGCTTAGACCCTTCAGTTTCACAGCTTGATACTCCTGTTTGGGAGAGGACTTTATAAATTGTTTCTTTATCTAATTATTCTGCACCTCATTCAATCTTGTAGTGCTATGAAAAAATCTCGCATAATTATTTGTGGGTAGGCAGGATGAATCCCAGGGGCAGAAGAAGCTTGAATTCGTGGTGGAGTGATGACTTGGCAGTAACCTTCAAACCTCTGACAATGCTACTGCGACCCAGAACCCGATATTTTTCAGCCATCTAACATGTGTTTGATGATATGGTAGCTCAATTGTACTATGTACTAAGTCCAAGGGTAAAACTACCATATCGTGAGATTGCCCCTCTTCCTTATTGCTCCTGGACCCTTAGGTCTTTTGGAGGCGGCCAATATGTACATGCATGTGCATTCAAGAAAGGAGAGAAATTATTGGCTCAACTCAAACTATGAAGGCGTTTCGCCAATATCTTCTACAGCGTGCCTTTTGTTCAAAATCCACGTAAGTCAATAATGGTACACTCATAAGTCAATGCAAGTGTTATAAACAACAATAAATTGAGAGGTAGCATTTTATGATGTATTGGGATGTTCCTGTCCAAGTCTCCTTTGCGTGGTGGGGTATCTCCAAATACAAATCGGACCCGTTGCCCCGGCAACTTATTTACATAAACAAGTTAACTTAACGCCTCGAATCGCCAATCTCCAACCGAGCTATCCCGCATCAGGTTCTTCACGAAACCAACCATAATATCACTTAGCTCCCATGAGCTAAAGAACCAAGCGTGTACTGATACCATTTTGCTTCTACGCTACTGTTTTTTATCCTTCACATATTCCCAACGCCTCCTGCTACCGCCGTCATACGGGCTCCTTGTTGTCTATATCCTGGTCCCTGTGTTTGGGCGCATTGTTTTCACCATGGAGGAGAATCCGGTACGTTGTTTACTTGGTACCCATATGTTTCAGAAGCTGATGATTCTTGGGTGTAGACATTTAGAAGCTCAAAGATTAGTCGACTACCGGCACCGTCGATGTCGATGTCAATAGGGGCTGGAGGAGCTGGGCTCACAGAATGGACCGAATCGCAACATAACGCTCGCATTGCGACGACGGCTAGTTCTCTGTCGGCGCTCAAGAACCTTAAGCGCGAGATTCCCCAGCCAGGTAAGAATATCGAGACATCATGGTGGTCTTTTCTGACTTGGACGCAGCATCACAATCTGACCCGAAGCGCAAACCTCTTTCCGATCGCGCCCTCGAATATCCGGCGAAGCCAACATCACATGTTCCTGCCACGGCCGGTCTTCGATCGAACATGAGGCCCCAAAGCTTGGCTGGCATGTCTTCTGGGGTAAGTTAAGATCCCTCCAAAATATACGCCGGTCGAAGCATTCTTCTACTGCTTAATCGTCATGACCACACGACGCCTGCTAACCCTCTCCAGCTCAAGCAACCCACGATGCCTCAGTCACGTTACGGTACATCCTCAAACGTTTTCAGCAAGAACCAGGCTACACGAAACGGCACGACGACAGCTGCCTCACGAATAAATGGAGTAAATGGAATCAACGGACGTCCTGGCCATGCCCGATCGAAGAGTCAAGCACCTCGTCCGCGTACGGCCCATGCTCTCCGCGAAGAAGATCGATACGAAGCTCCAACCAACAATGGTACGACGGTACTTTCGCTAGATACTTCTCAACCTACTGTTCCGCTTCCCTGCAGCAAAATCAGAACTTCACAGTCTTTTGCAACATTGCCAACGATCAGAGATAGTTCTCTTACTACAAAATTCCTTCAATTGAGTCTTGAGGACAAAAATCCCCCAGGAAGTCAAGCGATTTCCCGACCCTTGACACGACAGTCATCGCAATCTTCAATCGCCTCACATGTCTCTAATATTCCATGCAAGCGCCGTGGTAGAGATGATCAGAACAACATGACCGCCTTAACTTCTCGACAGATCTCATCAGAGCGGCCTTAGGCAGTCCCTCTGAAGCCACCAAGCAATGAGAGAGTCAAGAGGAAACTTGACGAGTTTGAAGAGTCTCTGTCTCTTTCACCAGTCAAGCGATTCCAATCCCCCGTCAAATCTTCCTCTCCCAGCAAATCTTTTTTGAATAAGGATTCTAATCTGACATCATATGTAGCCTGGGACGTCGACGGTCGAGTAGTTGACATGGAGTCTCAATTCAAAGAACTCAAGGAAATGGTAAACACTACCTTGAGTGAACGAAAAGGACAAGACGATGCTCTTGAGCTTGCCAAGAAGCGAGGTAAGTATCATCGCACATTGCAATACTCAGTTACTGATCAGATCTACAGTGAAGGAGTTGGAGGGCGACAGAGAGAAACTTGACCTAAGGAACGACGCACTAAAGTCCGATCTCGACGCAGCAAGAGAGGAAGGACGCCAAATCCGACATGAGATGGAAAAGCAGAAGTGGGAGTATCAACGACAAGTGGATGACCTGGAACGAAAGCACCGAGAAAAGATCGACGACATGTCAAGACAACACAGAACAGCAGTCGACGAGCTTCGAAGGGAACTGGACCGACTGAAAGAGCAAGAGACAAAAGACCACGAGCAAAAGATTGAGAGTCTCACGAGACTGTACCACCAAGAACTGGCCGAAGAGCGACAGAAGAAGGACCGCGAAGTCCAGGAACTGCGAACTCGGATGGGCAACGAGCATCAAGATATGGGAATGGCTATACAGAAGAAGGACAGAGAACTTCAAGAAGTCAACTCTCAAGTGGAAGGTCTTCGAGGAGATCTAGAGCGAGAACGCACCTTGAAGAACAGCCTTCAGTCCAACATCGCCGAGCTCTCAGCAGCCAACACAACCCTCGAGGCCAAGATTAACTCACTAAAATCACATGTCGAATTCCTCGAGTCTGATAGCAAGGCCCAATCTGACTCATTTGCCAGCATGGAAGCACGTTTACAACAAGCCCTCCGTATTGCTGAAGAAGCCCAACACAAGCTCATCAAGGAAGAGACAGAACGCCGAGTTCTTTTCAACAAGTATCAGGAGCTTAAGGGTAATATTCGAGTCATGTGTCGTGTGCGACCTGCGCTTGGCAATGGCGAGGGCGAGGAGGCCAAGATGTCTTTCCCTGATGACAAGACCTCTGCCGAAATTGTTCTGGCTGGCCCTGAAGAGAAGAGCAGCCTGGGACAAATCACACGCAAGAACTACCCCTTCGAGTTTGATCGTGTTTTTGTTCCTGGTACTCAGAATCAGGAGATCTTTGGTGAGATCTCTCAGCTTGTCCAGAGTGCCCTTGATGGATACAATGTGTGTATCTTCTGTTACGGTCAAACTGGATCCGGAAAGACTCATACCATGTCTTCAAGTGATGGTATGATTCCTCGTGCCACTCACATGATTTACGACACCATCACCAAGCTCAAGGAGAAGTCTTGGGAGTATACCATGGAGGGTTCGTTTGTTGAAGTGTACAACGAGGAGCTCAACGACCTCTTGACACCAAGTGAGCGAACAGCGAAAAAGCTCGAGATTCGACATGACGAAGCTCGCAAGCAGACAACCATCACCAACTGCAAGTCAGTTCGCCTTGACAGTCCATCGAGTGTAGAGACTATGCTCGAAGAAGCACAGAACAACCGATCAGTGGCTGCAACAAAGGCCAACGAGCGGTCTTCTCGCTCTCACAGTATCTTCATCTTGAAGTTGATTGGAGAGAACTCAGCTACAGGAGAGCGCTGCGAGGGTACACTCAACCTGGTTGATTTGGCTGGTTCCGAACGTCTCAAGCACTCACAGGCTGAGGGCGACCGTATGAAGGAGACCCAAAACATCAACAAGAGTCTGAGCTGCTTGGGTGATGTTATTGAAGCCCTTGGCCGAGGATCTGGCCATATCCCATACCGCAACTCCAAGTTGACACATTTGCTGCAGTACAGCTTGGGCGGTAACAGCAAGACCCTGATGTTTGTCATGGTATCGCCTCTTGAGCAGCATCTGAAGGAAACATTGACAAGTCTTCGATTTGCAACAAAGGTATGTGTAATATTTCGGAGAATGGTGAAGACGAAGCTAACAGGACTAGGTGCACAACACTCATATTGGTACAGCCAAGGCTACCAAGAAGGTTCGCGATTCGACATAGACATGACCATTGTACAAATTGTCGATACGAACAAGACGACGAAGGAAGTCGAGTGTCAATAATGGAGTTGTGTTATTTTGTTGCTTGTGAGTTTGGTTGGTTCATCAGGATAGCGTCTGGAACAGAGCATCCAGAGCGGGAGTTGGGGTGCATATATGACTGAGTGCTGTCGCCGTACCTAGCATAGGCCAGCTTATGATGTGTTTGTCAGGCGAGCAGGCTATTGATTGATTTCTGGACACGGGTTGCGTGAGTGAGGGGTGAAGCTGGCTGAGCTAGCAGTGTCTATACGTGGAGATTGTATATATCAATACAGATATGGTTACGACACAATTTATGACGGTTGCTAACATAAAGTACTAGTACCTAGTGTTGGTGCTGTTGGTGATGATTTCTTGGTGTTGTTTCAGAGGCCTTTGCTTGCGCAGCCAACCGTTAACCGCCGATAGCTTAACCAATCAGAACGTACGAATCGCAGCCCATCAACCACCACCGTTAGAATTGAGCGCTGTTCTCTTTCATCTTGCACTTTTACATTCATTAATGATACCAATTCTTTATTCGCCGCGACATATTCTTTGTTGAGAACCTGACTCATTCAGCTCGTTGCCTTTTCTTTTCTTACCTGAGACACGCATTGAGTTTGGTTGTCTAATCCATTGGCTAGTGCCCTGCCTCATTGTGATAACTGACTTCGCGTTACGAGCTGAGAAAGCAACCTCCCCTGGCCGGATATATGAGATAAAAGGATCGTTTTTACCCTTGGGTGAACAATTGAAGCCTGGCTCTAATTGTACGCCCGTGTTCATCAGCGATTTGCGTTCACCAACGTGGCATCTCGAACTCACCTACGCCAACGCTCATGACTATTCTTTCCCCCTCACAAACCGATATCATTCCTGAACAACATTATTCATCATGTCGAAAACACCAACAGGTCTAAATAACTCAATCTGGGCCATAAACGGCCGCTCTCGCCTGGCAAACACAGCACGCTCTTCGTCACAGCCTTCAACGCGTGCATCCTCACAACCGTCACGACCCCCACCACCATCCTCAGCCCCTCCAAGAAACCCAGTTTCAATAACGACATCGACAACGCGTCTGACCCCAACACAAGCCTTCCACCGTTTCGAACAAGCTTGTCAGCGTCTACGGTGGAAGTACATTGATCTACAGACTTCATATCACCGCGCCTTAAATCCAGATGATTTCGCATTCACAGTCGCAGACGCTGAGCGGAATTTTAAAGTTGACTTTCACGAGTTTTACGCATGGATTGAGCAGGCTCTTGTTCTTCTCCTAATGGTCTTCGGGATATCCGTTCCGCGCGGTAATTCCTTCAAGACTGGGAATCACACCTATCACGAGAATGTACTCACAGAGTTAGAAATGCTAGATTGTCCAGTTCACGAAGCGCTTGGGAAAGGGGAAGTGAATCAAGCGCTTCGTAAAGCGAAGGAGCTTCGGAACCAATGGAAGTATGTCGCTGAGGTAAAGGAGACGCCGCCGTTGAAGATGTATGATTTGACATGGCTTGTGGGACAGATTCTGGGAGGGTTGGAGGCCGGGTATGGAGTTGCGGCGGGGAGGGTGCAGGAGGAGATGCAGAGGCAGTGGGATGACGGGGATGAACATATGGGGATGGGGGACATGCAGGCGGATGATGAGTGGGAGTGGATGGTTGAACCGATGGATTGGGAGGTTGCGTAGGGTTATAATGAGTGAGTTTTGAATGCTGTGTTTTGATGGTTTGGTGTGAATATGCATGGCGTGAAAGGTAGATATCAGTTATCTGTAGACATAGCGAATAGTCATAATCGATAGAGTCATATCACACATACAACATCATGTCAAAAATATGTATACAAGAACAGGCATTTCACATCAGGAAGAAAAGTAAGACCACCCCATTGTATTTTCTATCAATTATCTAACCCCCATCAAATGCCAATACCAAGTATCCCAAACACAAAAGACCCAATCGAATAAATAGATAGACATCAAGTCATTCAAAAAGAAAGAAAAAAGAAGTAGCATAAAATGCCATTACATCTCCTCACCATTAGAATCCCCATCGCTTACGAACATAAGCTGGCTCACGGTACGAAGGAGGCTCGTACGCAAGTGGTTCGTACTCGGGCTCCTTGACACCAGTTGTGGTAGAAGACTCCTCGGTGACTTTGCTTGTAGTTAGGAGAGTGGTGAAGCCAGTTGCTGCGTCAGCGGTTGAGGCGAATGAAGCGGTTGGCCAGCCGTCGTTGGAGCTGGGGTTACTAAAGTCGTAGCCTTGAGGACCGGTTGACTTTGCGGAAGGGATGGGTGTTTCGATGGGTTGAGAAGGAGTGGTATTGGCAGAGTCAGTTTGGGCGGCGGTGGACTCAATTGGGATAAAGTCAGAAGGAAGAGTAGTCTGAACTCCAGCGGCGGTCTCGCCCGTGGTCTCAAGATACTCAGAAGTTGAAACTCCAGCTTGACCCTCTGAGGTCTCAGCACCAGGAGCTGTAGTCTGTTCAACTACATCCGAAGTGGCAGAGGTATATCCAGTTCCCCATAAGGAAGCCGAGGTAAAGGATCCAGCCAAAGCGGAAGAGTCGGCATTCTGCTGAGCAGTGCTGTGGATGATAGTGGTGTTGCCGTAGATGTGGGTGTGTTTGGTTGATGTGCACGGTGTGCTGGTTGAGAGTTCAGCTACGCTTGTGGACGTTGATACTCCAGCGGCTGTGGACTCAGCACTAGGAATGACGGCTTCAGAGCTCACACCCTCAGTGGAAGCAGGACTCTGTCCAGTCTCTGTGCTAGCACCTCCAGCTTGAGAAGATGTCACGATGGCTTCAGTGCTCTCCTCAGATGTGGCAGCTTCGGTGTAGGCAGTGTAGGCAGTCGTAATGTTTCGAACAGCAGTAAAAGTGACTCGGCTTGTGATAACTGACTCGAGAGTGGTTGTAGAGACTGCTTCAGGGATAGTAGAAGCACCAGTGTTATCGGATACGAGAGAGGTGCCTTGCTGAGAGACGTAGGTCTCAGTGCTCAAACCCTCAGTAGGAGCTGATTCAGTTCCAATGGGAATAGACTCAGAAGGTTGTTCGGTTGTGCCCGGGGAGAGGGTTGTGGAATCCTCCCCTTGAGGGAACTGAGTTGTTCCAGGTGCGAGAGCAGAAGAGTCAACACTCGGGACAAAAGTAGGCATAGTCTCAAGGTTGGAAACGCTCTCAGTTGTCACCTCCTGAGTAAAAGTGCTAGTAGAGTATCCATAAAGCGTAGACTCCAACTCTGAAGAAGTTCCTCCAGCGAGAGCACTCGAACCGATGGAGATATCAGGCTGGGAGATGATCACAGAAGTCTCGGGGATAGAACTGTACGATAGAGACGTGTTGGCGAAGATGGTAGTAGAAGGGATGGAAACAGTAGGTATGGAGATGACGTTGGTAAAGGACTCGGACTCAGACAGGATAGCCGAAGTACCAGTCGGAAGCTCGATGCCAGAAGAAGTTCCAATGTACTGGGTAGAGGTGCACTGAGAGACAGTAGAGTAGCAGGAGAGAGCACACTCTGTCGCAGTCACAGTAGCTTCAGCCCGAGGGTAGAAGAATCTCAAGCCAGCGGAAGGACAACGGGTGATGGTGTCAGTGACAGTATCAGTAACTGTCTCGTGCTCGGTGACAGTATCGGTAACAGTCACGGTATCCTGAGCACAGGTAGCCAATGCCCTGTCCTCATTAGCACATATCTCAACCGAGAGACAACAAGAAACACTTACCAGAGCACCACGAGGGTGAGGCGAGCGAAGAGATACATTTTTGAAAAGGTAAAGATTCCAGAAGCGACTGTATCGAAAAAGTGATGAAATGTGGCAATGATCAAAAACGAATGACAAAAGAGCGCCAAAGATCTACTGGTCTCACTCTAAAGATTTCGCTCTTTCAATCTTTGCTTCATCTCGACTCTTTATACCTCTCATTCCCCCCCACTGAGGCCTCGCACGAATTAGTGAGTTACCCCTGATGCTGCATTATGCCGTGGTACCGGAAAGACCGTGATGCTATTATTAAGGAAGAAGTGTCTGCCCGTCTGTATGTTTCGTCTTGCCGTCTAGGAGATTATTTTACCCGTTGGTGACTTAACTTCGGGTTCCGGCAACGCCATGGTGTTTGGATGTTTGTTGTTTGCTATACCGTGGCGACGGGAGTCGTTACGGTTTGATGCTTTAGCCCGTTTGCATCCCGTGAGGTCAAAGTGGCGGATGTCTAAATAGATTTAGAATACAGGTAGTTGACAAAAGTGAAGTGGGTGAGTCAGTATAACGTCTCACTGTCACATCCAGCGACAACGTATACAATACAGGAATTTATTATCTTCTACAAAAGTTCTTATGCAATCGATCTCAACTTCCGATCGTGCGGGATCGTGAAGCTCGCCCACGCATGGATGTTGTAGTACAGACACGACACAAGCTTCATATTTACAGCTGAACAATAACACACCTTGGGGGTCTAAAAGAACACGAGAAAGCTTGTACCAAAATACAGCGGTATTGTAACTTGCAGGTATGGTTACACAGAATTTCACGACAGGCTGCCTCAGACCGCTTTTCGTTTGGGGTCCTTGGAGAGCAAGACGCGAGATCTTGAGTCACATGGGCAGAAATAAATTATTCAAATAGTCTACTAAGTTTACCCTAAATTATTCTAAGGTTATTCAAGTATTTCTGTCGCTTAGGATTATCATGTTAATATTTTTTTTTTACTTCCCCTAGGGTGTGTACTACGGATATGCACATTTAGACGTGTGGCGTAGATAGACATGCAGACGGAAGACTGCATATTCCTTAATGAAATTGCACAGAACACAACGGGCTTAAGAAAACGGGCTTTCAAAAAACTTGGCGGTCTGAATAAACAATACACTGCATCCTGCTGCACGAGTCAAATGCATGGGGCAGCCATCCGAGACTGAGTGTTACATGTTGAGCACGTTGCCGTGGTGCCTGGCTAGGAAAGGGAGGACAGAAAACACAAGACGTTAATCACAAGTGATAAAAGTACTTAGGCAGAGCTTAGGATAATTTAGGAGGCGGTTTGATTAGTTTATTTCTCCACCCTGGTCTAACGTCTTGTTGCTCCCTGGGCCGTTTCACTGCATCTTGAGAAAAGCTTGAGATTGAGTGAGTGTTTTTATTGTTTGTGCTATTTTGACGGAATGAAATGTTGATCACAATGGTTTTGTGCAATTGGTGATATCATAGTTGGCTAGATGGAAGCTCGAAGAACCTTGAAGGCGTCCTCGCGGGTGCCAGTGAATCGGGCCTCGGCTGTCTTCCAGTTGATGACGTTCCAGATGTTGTCAACGTAGGCAGCCTTGCCGTTAAGATACTATCGCCATGTTAGTTGTTTTCTTGAGTATGTAGACGCGGAGATAACGTACCTGGAGGTAGTAAGCATGCTCCCACATATCAACACCAAAAATGGGAGTTTCTCCTCCTACAACAGGATCCTGATCCTTCGTCGTAACGATACGGAGGCCATGAGTATCCTTAACAAGCCATCCCCAGCCACTACCCTGCAGTCCCAAAAGCGTCTTCTTGAAAGCCTCCTGGAACGCCGGAATGCCACCCCACGTCTTTGAGATCTCAGCACTAAGCTTAGGAGCACTCTCGGGCTTTGAGTCAGGAGAGCTGGAGGGGCTGAGATTCTCCCAGAAGAGAGAGTGGTTGATGTGCCCGCCACCGTTGAACTTGATGGCTGATTGCAGGGCGATTTGGCCAGCGATGTCGTTGGTTGAAGTAGCGGTTGCGTAGTTCTTTAGTGCGGCATTGAGGTTTGTTACGTAGGTTTGATGATGCTTGCTGTGATGAAGCTCCATGATTTGAGCAGAAATGCTAGGCTCGAGGGCCTTTGTCATGATTAGCTTCTCATATTTCTCTTTCATGCCGGGACAGGTATCAGGCGGGGAACTCACATTATAGGCGTACGGCAACGCCGGAAGAGAGTAAGAGCCAACAGACATGGCTTCAAAAGACTGAATGTTATCAGGAAGAATAGTATAAGCTTGATTATGATCAGAAGCAAGATCAGGTTCAGACAAAGAGGAGGAAGATGAGACGAAGAAGATGAGGGGTAGAAGCGGGAGTCTCGAAAAGAACATGATGGATAGGTAGCGATTGCGTCAGAGCTAACAAATTAATAATAGTATTCTTGCGTGCTTCTATGGGGTGGAGGATACGACGTTGGTACGTAGACTAGCAGTTCATCAAGGTGTTGGGGTGTTGTTGTTGTTAGAGAAGAGTAGCACTAATTGCGCAAACTTGCTCATACTCGCTAACTCGCTCGAGCGCCTCAGAACCCTGTCGCCTACAAAGGTTGCCCAATTTGGGAACAACGCTAGGCCTTGGGGCGTAGTGATTGGCTCATTTTTAAGCTGTCGTCTACGGCTTGCGATTTTGGTGAGAGACTTCGAGAGAGATACGGCAAGTTTCAGGATTGATAGCGAGATGTCATGTAACAAATAGTTTATTTTAAGAGAATCATGCCCTTACTTTTATACCATAGTTCCCCTTGCTCAGTTTGTCTCTATTCATCATCAACATTCAGCATACTACACTCTCACTCAAACCATCAACATCAACATCAACATCACCATGTGCGGCCCAGAAAACACAAACCGACCTCGCGGAGGAGCTCTCGCAGCTCTCAACCCTCCCATCAACTCCATCTCATCCAAAATGTGTGGTGATCTCGCTTTTCACACTCCCGGCAGCCCTTCAAGCTCAAGAGCAACACACGCAAGACTCACACCAAGCGAAGAGTGCAGTATGAAGGGCTTCTCGGACTTATACGTTGTCATTCAGTGAGCATTGTCTCATTTCCTTCTCAAGAATACGATATTAACGTCAGGAAGTTCTAGTGGTGACCTGACAAGAAATGCAAGCGAATGTGGTTTATTTCGCCAATTCCCCCTCCGGACACCCGAAGCTTCTCACGAGTATGTCGAGTTGCCCCTTCAAGGACCGCTATCACTTGAAGTTGGCGGTGATGGAATCATCGGACGACGTGTCTCTGTGTACTCGCGACTGGCATCTGGAGACAAGATCGTTGCTGAAGGCATCGTCGGCTTCAATTTCATGAGCCAAGCAGCACCCGAAGAAACCTCTTGTCCTTCATCACCGTCACCATCGCTGTAGTGAGGATACTTTGTGGTTCGATGAGACTGCCCTGCAGGACCAGGGCCATCAAGGTTATTGGGTCGCGCACCGGGTGTGGACTGGAAGCGCAGTGGGATATCTCAATTTGGTAATTATCATCGCGCTAGCATCGTTTTATCAGGGTTCTCTTTTCCAAATTGGCGTCGACATAAGGTTATTATTTCTGAGAATAAGGAACTTCCCCGGTATGAGGTAACCTGGTTTAAGCATGGAAATCAAGGTACAAGGCGTTGACGACATGTCATTCTTAGCATTTAGTAACGAACTACTTATAACAGTGAAACTCCATTTTTGCTTCTCAGACATTCAAAACTTGCCATGTCTAGATAAGGGACGAAAACTTAGGATCTTGTTCCTAAGAGACAAAGACCTAGGTAAGCTTATGCTAACTAGGAGGATGTTTACCTTGTGTATTTTTATTTTTATTTTTTTGGCACGCTGGTTTGTTCCTCGAGGCATGTGTTAGGTATGAATTCGCTGAGGGCGAGGCTACATAATGGCAGCGAAACAACCCAGGACTCAAAAATGGATTCGTTCACTTGTATACAATCTATTCCCTGGCAGTTGATCTTTTGTTACTTGCAAGTGAATGATGGGTTCAAGTACGGATATAAGGGCCTCGCTTCACCCTGACTTGAACAGGCATTGATTTGCAGTTACACTACCATCACAACACCACAACACCACAACACCATTCATTCTAATCGCCAAACCAAATCTCCCAAAACAAATCTACGAGATATCATCAAATACTCATTACAATATTCTTCATATCTCAGTGTTTTACGACGAAAGCTGCCTCTTTATTCAGCCTACGCCTCAAACACAGCCACGCACAGCCACAACATCCTCACCCACTCCCTTCTCCATCACCGTCATGTCAGCCTCGTTCATGAACCACTAATAATATCAACTACTTCAGCCAAGACCAAGACCAAGATGTCTAAAAACAAGAAACCCCGGTCCATTTTCCAACTCCAAATCAGGGTCCCTCCTTCCCTGAATCACCTCCCCGGCGCATTCCCTCCCTGATATAAAAACGCCTATAAACAATCTTTGTTCCTCCTGTCATTCTTTTATTCCCACCGCCTTTTAAACGATGCCCTTTGTCGCAAATACCCCCGAGTCATACCTCAACCGCTCCGACTCTAAAGCCACAAACGGAACATGTCGTGGAATAACCTCCAACGGGCGCCCGTGCCGTCGCGCCGTTCAACAGACGGCCAAGACTGATAAGCGCGGAAGACCTGTTACTCCTGATCCTCGTGATGAGAGTCTTTACTGCTGGCAGCATCGAGAGCAGGCCAATGCGTCGGCGCATTCGAGTCCGGGACCTAGAGCTACTTCGACGCCGATCTTGGAAGGACGTACGAGTTTGGATACACTTGCGGATAGGCTGGGGTTGGTAGATTTGCAGGAGAAGAAACATAGAAGGGATACAGGAGGGCGAAAGACAAGTGCATCGAAACCGAAGCCGCAGCCGCAGGCACAGCAAAAGCAGTCACTTTTGTGCTGCTGCTTTTCAGTTCCTCTGCAAGATGTCCAGGAATCCAGACCTCCACGACCTCAACCTCGTCCAGTCCAGAAAACCTCCAGCTCTGTACCACCAAAGCGCACTTCTAAACAGCAACTCACCACATCGCAAAACACATCTACAGCCATAAACTCCCGACGCTCACGAAAATCCAATGGCTCGCAAACAGCGCAGATCAAAGACTTCATTCCCGACTCTATAGACACCCAGACCGCCTCGGCGCTTATGGCCGAACTAGCGCGACCCTTTGGCGTTTCGGAGGAACCTGGTTTCATATACATGTTTTGGCTCACGCCAACATCCCAATCGTCAGCTGCGCCTGTTGACGCAGCGCGTTCGCTTCTTTCTCCACCTTCACCGAATCGGCCGCCGCGATCCAGAAGTGCTAGTAATGCTGTTTCAAGCTTCGCGGCTGCTGATCCGTCAACATCGCGAAATACTATGCTTCTCAAGATCGGTCGTGCAGCGAATGTTCAGCGTCGTTTGAATCAATGGCAGCGACAGTGTGGTCATGAGGTGGAGATTCTGCGATACTACCCGTATCTACCTGGATCGCTGGAATCATCTGGTGTGGTTCCCCACATGACGCAGCATGTGCACCGAGTAGAACGCTTAGTTCACATTGAACTAGCTGGCATGGGTCTCAAGAAAGATGCGGAAAAGTGCGAGGCTTGTGGGAGAGAGCATCGCGAGTGGTTCGAGGTGGAAGCCACAAGAGAAGGAATCAAGGCTGTGGACGGTGTGATAAGACGATGGATAGAGTGGGATGAAACGATGAGATGAAATTAATGATTACATTGCATAGATATATACATATAGCCGGCGTTGGGTTCACATGAATACACAAAGTTACGATCCACAAGCCCCGAATGTCACGTTTAACCGGACACAAAACTGCGATCATGGTATCTATAATATAAGAATAATCCTTCTCTCCCATCTATAAAAAAGTACCCATGCTCATGAATCGTGAGAACGTCCTTTCGATCTCGTCCAATGAATGCACCTCCATTTCGATTTCCACGCTATACGAATCGCACTTCATCAAATAGACCTGCTCTGACCTGTATAAGGGCAGCTAGCTCAAAGAGGAAAGACTGTAGGATAATAACGTTTGTGACGACATGTGAGACTGAAACAGTTGTGTTGATCTCTCTTTCTTGTCTGGGTTGAGGAGTTTCGGGTTCTGGAGTATCCAGATTTCGAGTCTGTCGTTGAGGTGTCGCAGGCTTAGGTTCCTCCGGTTCGTCTTCCTTGTTCTCAGGATCATGAAACTCAGACTCACTAGGCTCGGGATCGTTGATTGCAGGTTCCTCAGCCTTTGGCTCTTTAGCCTCAGACTCCTTGACGTCTACTTCCTTAGCAGGTTCAACCTCCACGGGAGCATCAGCAGTCGTCGTCTCTGCCTCTTCCTCAACCGGCTCCATCGGTTCCGCAGTTTCGGGCGCAGTCTCGGCGTCAGAAAGATCAGTCTCCGTATCTTCCGTCTTCGTATCTTCCGTCTTCGCATCATCCTCGTCCTTCGCCTCAGCAGGTATTTGTTGAATATCAGTCACAGTATCCTCAAACTCGTCCTCGTCAGCTTCAGAAGGAGCCTTTTCAGCGTGCTCCTCCTCCGTAGCGTCAGTCTCCACAGGTTCAGGCATTGGCTTCTTGTCAAACTTGAGAGGAATAGGCTCAACCTTGACATCGGGCAATCCAACCTTCTTAGAGAGGATAGTTTGATCCATAGCCGCAAATTCCGCCATCTGTCGAGCAAGCGTTTCTTCCCTGGCCTTTTGTGCTGCATCAATAGTATCGAGCGTCCTTGGTGGAGAGTGGCTACGTCCAGGAGTGCCTCTTCCCCTACTATGAGACGCCTCCTTGGAACTAAGCACAGATTTTCCAGGTGTCGCATTGCCGCTTCCAGAACTACGGCCCAGCTCTTTGCGTCCTCGCGGGCTGCTGGCACGGCTCGGCGTTCCTAACTCGGATAAAAGGCGGTGCGCTAATCCTTCCAGTGCCGACGGTCGGGAAGGCGATGCGTTACGCGATACTTCTTCAAAGCTCGGTCGATCAGGAGGATCTTCACTTATGGGGGTCGGCCTGGGTGTGGGACCCGCATGGTGTAACATCGCATCCGCGGTCCTGAAGGCGTCGCGCCGTTGTTGCACCAACTCATCAAACCGAGGAATACTCCTTCTGTAGGCAGCTACCTGCCCCTCCAATCTTCTCAGAACGTTGAAAACACGTGGTAAAGACGCATGAGACCATTGCGGCCGTTGGCGGCATTGTTCCATGGCTTGAAGCTGTTTCTGCTCTGGGGTTGGAGATGGCAGATCCTCGAAATCTTCATCGTCTTCACTCTCTGCTCCTTCGTTCTCTGAAGACTTGCGTCTCGGCTTCTCAACTTCATCATATATATAAGAGCTTGGACTTCGTGCCAACCATCCTTCGATCTTGATAAAACCGCAGACAGCCAAGTCAACAAGCGTTTCAGTGACAGATAAATTCGTCTCGACTTGGTTGACAAAGAATGTCTCCAGAAGATCGAGTAACGAGTTGAGGAGAGGGTCATCGGGTCGAAGAGTATGGTCTCCAACCTCTTTAGGTGCTCCAGGAAGGCTGTCGGGCAGCCTCTGGTTACTCGTAGACGCCCTAGGCGCGACAAGCTTGAGAGAGCAAGGGTGTGCTTCAAGCTTGGACATAGTATCTCGAAGGACAAGCTGATAGACCTCATCAAAGTCATCCTCACCACCTATTGTTCCCGCTAATGACATGATGAATTCGACCTCTTGCTCTTGAGCGCCTACAGTTCGAGTCGCATTCTGAATAGGAACGTTGTCAGTTCTTAGAAGAGTAACAATGGCATATCGATGGTGTCTCTTAAGAATAGCTGACACCAGCTGTAAGGTAACATGAATTGTTTGTTGATTTCGTGATCTCAAGCATGCGAGAATGAGATCAACAAGGTTAAAGAGTAGGGGAGTAGCAGCAGGTTCTGCCCTTTCTGCCAACATCGTAGCCAGATCCATTGACTTTCGTTTGCGAGCCTTGCTGACAGATGAACTTGAACCAGGTCGGGCAGAAGGGATGTTATCAGGGAGTGCTAGTAGGTAGTGGAGGATGAGGTTGATCATGTCGGGGTGGTCGAGTGATTCTAGGATACGGCGAAGATAAGTCAAAACAGCCACCGATGAGCCTCCATCAATATCAGAAGACTCAAGCAGCGAGGGGTATCTAGCCTGTTAGCATAGCTCGAGACGAGGTTTGGTGAGTACTCACAATAACTGTTGTAGGAAAATAACTTGGAAATGCTCCAGCAGAGTCGACTTGACCTCTACAGACCGACAGTGGTTCAAGACGTCTTGCCAGAATAATAGGTGTGATAAGAAGGTTTCAAGGTGAGATTGGAATTCAGGCGAGCATGAGCTGATAACTTCGTAGTTGGATGTAGGATGTTCGTAATCGGAAAATGCGAGGATAGGAGGTAGGTTATGAGGAAGATGGTCAACGACCAGTTTGCGACTCAGTTGACTGTACAAAGCGCCAAGACCAGTCGCCATCAAAGTGGACAAGTCACTTTCAACAATCCATTGTTCCAACGGTCCTGAACTCGACGCTGCTTCGATGATGTACAGCAATCCTGTTCGCGCAAAGTCGCCCACCTTGCCCTCATGGTGGATATAGTCCATGAGGATATAAAACAGAGGAAAGTCAGCCTTTTGCGTGCGTCCGACAAACGCATCACGAGCGTTCTCATCCTTTTCTCTGTTCTGAAGCGCCACGCCACGATGTGTCTTGAACCATGCTGGTAGAATACTCGGGTCCAGCCGAATCTTGGTTGTGATATTAAATGCTAGTTCGACGACACGCGACTCGGTATCCAGGCCCAGGCGCACGCTGTTGATGCCAGTGATTCGAACGAGAAGATTTGTCAGGCTGGATGAAAAGGTCTGGTTCTCAACAAACGCTTCCTCCTCGCTCTCGATAAGGGTCGCAAAGAAGAGGACGGCTTCCTTAATGATCCACTCATTGTACGAAGTTGTAGCGATCTTTCCGATGGGGACGTAGATTTGTTTGTGGGAGCAGTATTGGATACATGGATGCGGTAACGGTCTTCGACTCTCGTCGCTTAGGATGTTGGTGAGTTCCTGTAGGCGGATTTCAAGGGTCTCGGCTGCGTCGCTGTCTCGAGATAGGTTGGATGATTTTCGCCAGGCAGACTACTCTGGTTAGTGCTTGTCGCATGCATGGGTAGATTTCGCTGGTCCTACGAGTAAGAGGCTATATTGCTTTTCGAACCGGTGTAGTCGTTTCGCAGGATCATGTCCCAGGTCCTTGCGGGTGCCCCCGGACGAGAGAGGGCTCAATAAGCGCGACCACTGTACGGGAGTAATTAGCTGGGTGTCTTGGCTGTGGTGGCGGATGGCGATGGGGTACTCACGAAATCCATGACGATATTGAAGTCATCTCCTGGCGACTATAACTAAGGAATAAAGGTCACCTTGACCACATAACGACACCACGCAGGTCCTTGTAAATTGAAGTGTTGAGAGCTGTCGTCTCCTGGGTCCAGGGACATCCGAGTGGACATGAGGCGCTGGGTGTGGCTGAGACGAGTGTGGCTGCAGGTTCAGGGTAGACACGACCCCTATTTTGAAGACCGTCTACTATAAGTGATGGATCTGAAGGCGAGTTCACGGGTGAATGATCTTGTTCCTTCACTTTCTAGGCCGATGGTCCATTCTCCTGGTGCTTTGAATCGTTCTTTGTCTGAGTTGTCATTCAAATGCGCCTCGAAGCAAACGTATGTCACTGAAGGTTATTGCATTCAGTACGGGTTAATGCGACCGAAACCAACACGACGTATCAACTTACGTTTGCAGTGCAAAGTGAAATATGAGCTTGGATACAAGATCACAGCATTCTACAGACAACGTTGATGCGAAGTGTTATTTCATCCGTGGCAACTTCAGCCCTGTTTTTGAGTGAATATCTTACCAGAAGAGAGATGAAAAAGCATGTAACTCACGGCGTTCAGGACAATTAGGGAAGACGATTAAATCACAATGCAAGGAGAATACGAGAAGAAGCCAAAAGCAGATATCTAAGAGATCTTTGTTGTCTCTAGGCTTGTTTTGGCTATCATACATTACGAACTGCCCTGCTCTACCACGACTACTGGCGGTCATCAACGCTCATTCTGGCAATAAACCCCAAAGCTTCTTTCAACCTTCCCAGATCAAGAAGAACAAGATACTCCATGTATCTTCACAGCGAACTTACTGCCTCCATGCTCGCCTAAAGGGAATCGTCTAGCTCAGCCATCATGCGGCGACTGCGGCGGCGTTCACGCAAGAGTTTATCATGGAGCCCATCAATCCGCTGTTGAGTAAAGTTCAGTTTCCGTTTGAGTCTGTCGACCTCCCTTTCTGATTTCTCGACATTGGTCTCGCTTTCGCGTCGAACATTCTCAATTTGGTTTTCCAGTCGCTTCTCTTTATCGGCAAATTTCGTGTTGTGTCGACGATAATCTGCGTCGATGGCAGCGCATCCCTTCGCAATATTTTTGTCAAGACGTTCGTCAATACGTCGTTGAAGGGCCAAAAAGCGACGGTCGAATTTGTCCTCACGACGATAGTAGTGACGGTCCTAAGAATATGTGAGTTTCTGAATACAGATAAAACAGAAAGACAGGAGACGCACCGGAAGATGGCGATGCTTGCAACGCCGAGTTTGGGGGTTTGAAGGCATATCATTTGCATCAGAAGCCGGAGCAGTGGTGGCAGCATCGGCGGTTGAGGTTTGAGCTGGACCGGCCTGAGGAGCCTCAGCTTGGGCAGTAGCTTCAGCTTTCGCCTTGCCTTGCTCCGCCATTACCGCTTGAAGCTTCTCCCTCTTTTTTCGCATCGTGCGTCGGCGTTGTGCGCTGGGTCTCGTGCGGGACATCGTGGCGATGATGTTTTGGGTGCCAATATCAGGGGATGGATCAGGGGATGGATGGAACACTTGCAAATTCAGCAACAATCTCGGGCAGAGGAAAAGTTAACAGAAGGAAACCGAAACTAAGAGAATTTCTCATTCAGCTTGTTTGAGCGAGGTACCAAGCAACACTGGCAGTGCTCTGCCAGTGGCCAGTTGCTGCCAGTTGCTGCCAGCCGTCATCGCCAGCCGGCTTCACCTTTCTCGCATCCCAACCCCCCAATCAGCACTGACGTTTGCATGCTCAATAGAGAACAATAGGCTGCGGTCAATGTGATTCATTCTGCGTCTCTCGCAATCATTCCCCGGCTCTGCTGCCTATAAAGTCCCCTCCTCCCTCCTCCCCCTCCCTCTCTCTTCTTCTTCCTTCATCATCATCCTCACTCCTTCTCCAGTGAGCACCCGGACCTCCTGCTTTCGCATCTGCCTTCAACTTCACCTTCATACACTTCATCATCTTACAACAACTCACTCTAAATCACCCAGCATGGTCCACAAAGGCCCCAACGCACACGTCCGTCGAGCTATGGACGCCCGTGATGGCGTGATCCGAACACCTCCTTCAGTAAGTCGTTGATCAGAGGGACAGCTCAAGTATTGGATCTCACTAACTCCTCACAGACTGAGGTCGACATGATCAACGCAGAGAATTTTCTTGACGAGGTATGTCTGCTTTCTTTTCTCATCCACCCTTGACTGCACTCCTCTCCTTGTCCCTTCTTCCCCGCATGCGAGCCAGAAGCATCAAAGATCCCCAGCATATCGCCCAGGTCTTCGTGTCTGTTTCAGACACTATGGCGCTTGGATGTTGGGTCCTGGGCTGTGGAACAAGGTGCTCATGTGAGCATCTCCAAGCCTAGCTTGGACTGCAGCTTGGGTCGCTTCCAGGTCCTCAAGTCAAACACTAAGGTACCCGGTTCGGCTTGGGAATAGAATTACGAGGTACCGAAATGCTCGGGTTTTCCGTTGAACACTAGGTTGGTATCTCCAGGCTTAGCCTGGGCAAACGTTTGATTTTGGGGATCGCGGCCTCGTACCAGTATACCTCGGAAGTACAGTCCACACTGCCTTTAAGTTGCGTCTTGGGCTTTGGTATCGCTTCGGCATATCGCGTGGGGTCTGTCCAGATGGTCAATTAGTTTGCTCTGGAACTGGAAAGCAGGGTTCAGTGGTCGCGGCACGAGAGGATTCAAAGTGCATATCGAGGTGCAGACATACTCAGCTTTGGAACTCTTGGCTGACGGATGTGACTAGCAGGAAGAAACAGCTATTGAAAGCAGTACGACACGCGAGATCACCAAGATCAAAGAAAGCATCGAGAAGCATGACGTCGCCATTGAAGAGAATGAGGCACTGGTTGCCATAGCTGGCAACAAGGTCTTCCAGATGGAGCCCTTGGTCGACAAGCTCGAGGACAAATTGGACGATCTCGATGGAAAAGTAAGCTACTGTACGAAAGAGGTCGCCGGCTTTGCTCAGGACTTCGACGATAAGTCACGCAACGACACCAACATAAAGAACCGTTTTCGCAAGAACATTCGAGACCTCACTAATGAGAACGCCGAACTCAAGCGGAAGGTTGAAGAGCAGGGCCGTGCCATCCAGCAGCAGAAGGGTATGATGAACGAAGTGGTGCAACGCCTTGCCGAACTTCAGATCATCGTTCACAACCACATGTACAAAGAGACCGAGAAGCAGATGGGAGCTTTGGGTGTCTAAATGTAATAGTTTGTAGTGCTGAATAATGAGCGTGTGCTAAACAATGATGAACATGGCCTCAGTGTTGACTATAACCTGTATGACCACTTGACTCCATAGACGCGAAGAGTAACTACATGACGTAACAACGAATTGCAACCTTGAACACACACTTGAATGCCTGAACAATGTGATGTGATGTGATTGCATAGTTGAATGCCTAATGCTGCGACTAGAGGGATGGCAGAAAGCCGATCCTAAGTGACAATAGTTAGGTAAGTTTAGGATAATTTAGGATAAACTTAGGATGAACTTAGGAGGCTCTTTGACTAGTTTATTTTTGTTCCATAATTTGTAGGCTTGAGTCTTCTGATGTCCTGATGTGTGATTGCAGAGTTTTGTGTGTGAGCTGCGTTGCGTCCGACAACTTTGTCTGTTCTGGAATTGGCACGGCAATGTTTGGTGGAGAGTGTACTGAGAGAAATGAACAAACATAATATAGTGTAATGTGGGAAGGATCAAGTGTTTGTAGTGAAGGATGGGTATTGTGCACTCGCAAAGAGAATCACAGAGTGTTTGTAGGTGATGATGGAGGATGAGGAGCATCCAAGCCGACTAAGATCGAAAGAAGGGAACCGCGATTGAAGGGACGACTTGAGGAAACGACCTGGGAAGGAGCATACTCACATCAACTACTTCCATCTCTCAGCGCACTTCTCCCCAAGAAAGCCTCACTTGAGGATGAGAAGGATACAGTCAAAGAACACAGCATCAAGACATCACAGTTCGACAAACGACATAACAATGGCACTACTTTTATTCACTACAAGCGCTATCCAACAGCTAGCCTGTCGAAATCAGAACCAAACAGCCGCTGTCCTTCCACCACAGCCATAGATCACCCAGCCAAACTCGACCGCTCGCTCACCTGGGGCTCGTCGGATCACCATTGCTGCCGCTGCCGCTGCTACCGCCACCGCTGGCCCTGGTGCGACTTGCCCAGATGTGCTTGACCCGTTGAGAGTCCATGGGCGGCGATGCATACTCCTCACCGCTTGATTGCGTGAAACCGCTGACGTTGCTAAGCATGCTAGAACTACGTCCACGAGAACGAGCCATGCGCGGTTCGAAGGGACGTGCAGTTGGGGGAGGTTGCCAAGGAGACATTGACGGGAGAGTGGGAGCCGAAGCCGAAGGGAGAACGTTGTCAGATGCGGACCAGAGACCAGTTGGGTAGTGAGGAGGAGCCGTGGGATCGGGGTTCCAAGTACTCGAAGTCATAGGCTGGAAAGGCGGACCAAGGTGAGGGTGTCCTGCATCAAGAGGAGGCATCATATCGTAAGACATGCCGTTAGAGTTTATGTACTCGTGGAAACTCTGCAGCTGCATTTGCAAGTGTCGAATCTCCTCACTCTTGTTGGCATTGTTCGCACGAACATGAGCCAGTCGCTCGTTGTAGTTGGCTTCGATACCAGCGACATGACCCTGCCAAATGGAACGCTCTTGGTTTCGTCGTTCTGCCTCATCAAGACCACGGTTGTTGGCGTCGGTGATGTTGGCAAGCTCGTTCTCAACCTTAGCAATTCGAGTCGCCACCTTGTTGCGGCGGGTGTTGAGGTTCGACTTCTCGACTTCCTTGGCCTTGATCTCTTTCTCTAGTCCGGACTTGTACTCCTTGAACGCCTTCTGAGCTGCTTCAAAAACCTTCTTCTCGCTACTGTACTGCTTCTCGACCTTCTTTTTACGTTCGCCGAGTTCAGGTGCAGTATCGAAATTCTTGAGCTGCTCAGTAAGTTGCTGAGTGTCACGCTCTGCCTGGGCTTTCTGGGTCTCTTGCTGACGAATCTTCTGCCGGTACTTTTCGTCATGGTTTCCAGCCGAAGAGAGTTGATTATCCGTCAACTCGTTGTCCTTGCGGAGGGCGTTGGCGCGGTTCTTGTACTCCTTTCGTAGAGTCTTGAGGCGGGACCTCTCCTCGCTAAGCTTGGCTTCGACTGCAGCAATCGATGTTCTGAGAGTCAGAGCAGGTGAGTCGGGGTGAAGGGAGCGCTGTCCGTTAGCAACGGGAGGTGGAACACCATCTACCTCGCGCTGAGTGGCCTGGACAGTCCTGATGCTGGTTGAAAACAGAACCTGATCAGTCTGGCTATCCACGAACTCACAGACATACTTGGAAGCAGGTCTGAGTCCGTAGATATCACCGGTCCACCGAACTCCTTCATGGGACTCTCCTGGAGACTCCTCAATCGGAAACATGCGAGTGGGCTGCCAAACAGCGTTGTTAACTCTGACGTAAAATGGCTTCGAGGTGTCGATGTTGGCTGGTCGTGAATCTTCGACTGATGATTCAACTGAACGCGGCTCGTCGTCGTCGATTTCGGGGAAATAGCTAGTGTTAAAACAAACTTCATCGCTACCAATGTAGGATATCCAAATTTGGTTGGGTTGGTTATTGAACGGAGCATTGCCAAGATTGTGAATGTCGGTAGCATTAGTTCCAGCAGACTCTGAAGCCGCATGGGATAACTCGTACTCCTTCACCACAACAATCTTGGTGCTCGCCAATGCCGCCCATAGTGGTTGTTGTAAACGAACTTGAGTGCTTTGCTTTCTTCTTTTTTTGCTTGTAGGTACTGTGGACGTCGAAGTCAAACCTGCTTCTGTATCAGGCGTTGCAAACCCTCCTTCATTGGCCGTATCGCTGGCCACACTTGGTGGCTTTCCGGCCTCAGGATCGCTGGCACCAACAGAGGCATTGGCTTTTTCACGTCTGAGATACCATTCTCGAATATATCGCACAATTCCTTGGGTTAAAATATGGATGGCTAGAACACTTCGAATCCATCCGTAGGCAGACATCTTATCGTATGCGTTAGAAGCAGAATCGACTGAGTTACTGAAAACTTGGGGCAGCCGCCAATGCTCTGGTATGTGTCGAGCCACCCGACCCCAATGAGCTTTGGTTCCCCTAAGTAAGTGATGACCTATCACCCACATAAAACATGTGGTTAGGCCTCTCGATGTTCCATCCCTCGCACTTGTTCCTCCTCCAAGAGTGATAGCAATGACTGGTTTGGCAAAATCCAGGATAGCATCCTGAATTGGACCCCACAGAAAGAGCCATATCAGAAGGAAGAAAAAGTCAACGCACAAGACAGTTACGAGAGAGGGCATAGTCGAGTTGCCGTCGAAAATCTCGGCAAGGTTGATGCTCATACCCGAACTGGTGGCGACAGGAGGAACAAAGGTAAGGAACGTAAAGATGGTGTATATAACGGTAAGCGAGAGCGATGGGACATGCATAAGGATGATGAGAATAGCGAGTGTGTCCTGCATGGGGAGAGACTTGAGAACGGTGGTTGCGAGGTCGAACGGACCCGAGTCGCGGTGGACGTCAGCGTTCTTCATGGCATTGACATCGATCTGGCGGTGGCCAGCCTCAACGAGGCCGTTGGCGTTTGACGAGTCGGACGACATCTCGGAGACAGCGTCAAGAGAGGAGCGGCGGAGATCGTCGTTACGGGAGTCATTGGAGGCATCATAGACACACTGCTTGTATGGGCTGTTGGCGTGACCATTGACGGGCGTCGACTGTCCAGCAGCACCAGCAGTACCTTGGTCAGATCGGCGAAGAGAGTTGTCGAGCTGGCCTGAGCCCTTCTTGTCAGAGGATCGCTTGGCAGGACCTACAAGCCCATTCTCATGGCGATTGTCACGATGACTGGCGGCGCCTTGCTGTCGCTTACTCGAACCTGGAGCGCGAGGCATGCGCAACGACTTGTCTTGCTGCCACAGTCTGACGAACCCAGGAACCACTTGGGAACAGGGCCGGCAGCCGGGACAAGCCTTTCAGGGACAAGGGCTTGGTGCAGAGAGTTTGGCGACTCGAGCGATAATGGCGTCTCGGTCGATGTTTAACACGAAGGGGCGACGGGTAAAGTATCGGATCTCGGAATAATATGTAGTAGCGTTGGGAGGCGAGCCGTTGCGACAAGAAAGTTCGAGGTCGACATGTGCATTCGAATTGAAAACGGTCGGAAAAGGAAATACGGGCGACAAAGGCTATGATCAAACTGATAAGGGCGACGACAAGAGGGGAACTATCGTCAAAAATGCAACAAAGCAAAACCTGCCAAGATCGGCCGGAGGGCCGCAGAAAGCAAGTAATGAGCGTTGCAAGCAGAGAGTTTTGATCGGTTACGATATGATTTACAGTGGGATGTTGTCAGGTGGATAGATAGTGTAAGATAAGGTAAGTAAAGTAAGGAAAAAAAAGGCAAGGTAGGGTTGGTTGTTGGTTGAAGTCAGGTGGTGGAGGTAGGAGATTTTTTTGGCTGTCAAAGCCCAGACCTCGTGCTTGTGCAGGTATTGGATAGGATAGGATTGAAAAGGAAACAGAAAGGAATAAGGAATAGGAATGGAGTGGCAGAACGCAAAGACGAGTGATAGATGGGAACGGGAATAGCGGGGGAGAGGGGACTCGCACTGTGCCAACAACAAGCCAACGCGGCTGTTTCTGACGCTGTTGAGTGCTAGAATCCACTATAGTCCTAGTGGCTCGCATGATCTCAGCAGGGCTTCAGCCTCTAGCTGCCAATGGATGGTTTTCGAGCTACAGGAGATGGATCCCGTTGGAGTGCGGAATTGGGGCAGTTGGGGGCAGCTTATTCTAGTGCGCGCTAAAGGCGCGTCAAGCTGAAGTTTTGAGTTGGGGATGCAAGATTTGCAGACGATAAAATGAAGCCGTTGACGATGGAGCTTGGATAAATCTAAAGGCTTGAATCGCTAACGCTATGTACGACCACCTGAGTTCTTTCAATTGGATCAATTACAAGATCAGAGAGTCCGTTTCTGGTCAATTTTGGCTTTTGAATGCCAACGGATCAGGTACACAGGAACAAGGTTGAGATGGCCAATTTGGAGGCGCTAGACTGCGCTCAATGGCTGAGTCTTGTCCACAGACGATGATGATCAGCAGCCGAGGATCAATATCGACTGTACTTCTTCTAAGCACGATTATAGTCGAACTTTAAGATCAAAAGATCATGATAGGGAGAATAGAAATGCTAGATTCAGTATAATCTCTAAATAGCGCCCTCTTTGCGTTCAAAGTGGTTTTTCTCAAGTAAAAGCAATCAATCCATTGGGGAGTCACATGCTCCACCATGAAACAACTCCGTGCCGTTCACTGTGTGAACCCTGTTTTTAGCATAGCAGATGAGACGAGGCGAAAAAGACGGGAAATAATTGGCAGGGACTAAACTCTTTGTCCACATCCGTCACAAGGCCATTTCTTCAGGTCGAATTGATTGACAGAACAATACCTACTTGTGTTGATATGGTGACGTTTCTTCGCAGGGTCTCATCTTGTTTCTATCACAGTTACTTAATACTGCGTTATATAGCCTAGCCTGGCTCTTCTCGCGGCTGGTTCCATGCCTCTCAGTGTCGCTCACTTCCACATCTCGATATAACATCAATGTAACATTCGCGTGGGCACGCCATCGCTTATACGCTCTGCCAGGCATTGGCCAGGGCTCACCCCGGCCTCTGCCGGTCCTAGGGCTTCTCCGCAATGCAAAGAAAACATTAACCACAATTCCAGCGTCATAAAGAGCTTCATCAACAGCAATTGCACTGACAATGAAAACTCGGTAGACTCCGATGTACAGCACATGCCAAAAACAAGATGAGCGAATCATGCCTCAGATGTTAAGCTTTGGGATTGTAGCCCCTCATCTCACCTCGGCCGGATCAAGGTGTGTCTAGGGAGTGACGGCCGAATACAGTAGTGGCCTTGGAAAAGCGAATTTACTGCCACGGCTTCTGACGTCGTGAGCGCCATGGCCTGCCCGTTGTGGGAAAGGCCCTGAGTTGGCCCAAGGGGGAAAGAATTTAGATGACATGGGTTATTCCTAGGGCCATCGATTGCACGGACACGAGCAAGGGCAAGGAAGCTGAAATATTTGGTTTTGAGTCGTGATGAAACAACTAGTTTTTTAAGATGAAGTCTTTGTTATTGTTCTCAAGAGTCGGTATCCCAATTAACCTCACGACGATGAGACACTACATTCCACTGGCTGCAAATCATGCAACATGGCCTAGGAACTTTATCTGGAATTCCCAGCGTCTAAACAAACAATAAATTCCCGACTCACCGAGACTGGTCAACTCCCCGGGACGGTACTTGAGTCATTAGGTTGAGTCCATTTTTTCACTTTCGGCAGTTTTTCTTGGCCCTTTTTTTGCTCTAATTTCATGTCCCGCTTTTTGTCTTGCAACCATCAACAAAGAGCCTCGTCTCGATATGGACAATCACCGATGGAGTGCAACAAATTTCAAGCTCATGGTTACATCGTCAAGGGTGCTCAATTTGCAAGCTATTGCCTGCGATACGCTTGCAGAGACTTTGAATATACTCCACACATGCACACACACAAAAATGAAGCTGTTGCATAAACATCAGAAAAACCCCTCCTTATTCTTTCATCAGTTGACGACTAAGAGCGCCGATCGACCCGCATAGGTTTTGTTTTCACGAATAGATCATCGCACAGTGATCGACTGCCACGACTCAAACGGCCGTGCTCACACATGCTTATGCGAGCCCGTTACTAAACACCATCCACATAAGCTCTGAATCGGGCTGATGGAAAGTCTTGGAATTGATTAATTACTGGGTATCCTCGTCCTTGTTGGGCGGAAACATCTGGCAAGGTGAAGAGACATACAGATAGAAGAATTAGGGCGATTCATCACTATGTACTGTATGTGCCTCAACCACACAGACCATCTCAACCTTGACAACAACATTTGCGAGAAGTCCCCACGATGTGACTGGTGATCGCTACCCCGCTAGCAAATCGAAGCACCACCTCCAAGTCTTGGCTTGGATCCCTATCGATGAGGGATCTGTTTGGATGCCGCCCCCGTCGGCACTTCTCGCACTTCTTTTTGGCTCGCCCTATCAAGTCACGCCTGCAACCCTGCATATCAGCTTTCTGTGTACTTTGTTTCGTGTGCTAGACCATGGGGTGGTGTCAAATGACGGTGAGCGGATAAAGAACCGGCCTCTACGGATAAGGGATCTTTGATGGTCTGAGTGTTGGTTTCAGTATGAACCAACACAGTGGTCTGATATCATCAAGTTCATAGCTTCCAGTCAAAGATTGAACTTTGAGGCATGATTGCTCAAAAACTAACTCTCAAGCTATGGTACTCTGGACCCTGCTCTAGGCGGGGGAAGCTTTGGAGCTTCGTCTCTTTTCATGCGGGATGCCCCGTGCTGCTGCATGACGGGCGCCACTCGAAGCCAGCCCTGTCTGGACGGAGAGAATCGCAGGTAATGTTGCAGGACATGATGTGCTGCAATGTCTTCCGATATCACGCTTGCCGGTTGTGCTTCCGATGCGTTGTTTTCTTTCCGGGGGGGTTGATTGACGCAAAAACCACCATAAATGGCTCGGAGAGAGATAACGAAAGTCGTAGGTAGTATGTCCTGCTTGGGATGGCATGACTTGAGATGACTGCCTAAACAGGCAACCCGATGTGTTTGCATGTCTCGTGTCTATCAGGTACAAGCTTGATACCTACTGGTGTGGCTTGTGACAACTTGCCTGCTCTGGATTCCCGGTATTGCGTTCTATTTAACGTTCTCTGTCTTACTGAGAGTGATTCCGGTGATACCGGCTGTACTCAAACGTTTCTTATTCGTTTCCATGACGCCAATCAAGACAGAACACACTTGAAAAGCATGCAGGCATTCTCTGGCGTCGGAAACGTTTTTATAGTAACGAATCGCGTGCAATGAGGCCACCAGAGACTGTGCTTGTTGTCGCCTTCTTGTGCAATTTGCTCGTGTAATCTATCTTGAGCCCTGCAGTTATTGCATAGAGTTTCACAAGGCTACACATCTTGGGAAGTAGTATAGTCTGACCAAAGATGGAGAGGTTCACCATCATATCACGATCTCCTCAAAAACTCAAGCCAGTGTCTGATATTACGTTAGCCTCAGGGGTGTCAGAAGACTTCAGACCTTAAATTAGGTGGTAGAAATAAACCAATTAAAGAGTATGTCAAGTTTATCCTAAACTTCACTAAAGTGTTTTTGTTAGGGTCGAGGTCTTAAGTCTTCTACCATTCCCTAGGTTAGATACAACTGAAACTTGGAGATACTCTCCGGGTTTATTGATCGCTTGCCGCTCCCTTTCTATCGTCTATGTTATGAAATAGTAATTCATGGCGCTGATTCCATGAGCTTATCAACCTCTTCTTGATACTGCGCAACCTGTTTCACCCTCTTCCTAGCCTTCTTAGCCCTCAGCATATCCGCCTTCTCCTTCTTCCCATCCTTCCTCCTCCGCGACCAGATCTTCTGTTCCAGCCTCCATAGTCTACTCGTCACTTCAGTGACAATCCAGCCGTTTCGCTTGATCTTATTTGGTACGCGCTTGTTGTACACCTCCAACATACCTTTTGACTCTTGAGAACCAGGGCCTCTCTTTTCGAGTGTAATTGGGTCTTCGGAACGTGATGAACTGCTGGAGAAGGAGTCTCGTCTCAGGCTGCTCATCACCTTGGCTTCGACGCTGGTGGAATTGAAACTCGACTTTTTGAGTTTAAGTTTTAAGTTTGTGGTGCCGACAATGCGCATTGTGCCGACGGTATATAACTCGATGTTCATGTAGATGGTGTCGCCGTAGTGCGCGGTAGCAACGTAGGCATAGACAGGAGCTATACGAAGGCCGTTAATGGTCTCCTGTAAGGTAGAATGTCAGCTCGACAGAGATATGAATAAAAAAACAGAGAGACTTGCATTTATTGTCCCTGGGCCATGAGTGTGTTTTACAAGGTCCATCTTTCTGGAACCCCTTTCAATTTCAACAGGCACCTCTCCTCCAATACCATTCTTTTTCCATGTCTCGAATGCAATATTGGTAAGGTCATACAGTCCACTGGGTTTCATACGACCTGTCTGTAGGATATTAGCATTATATGCTTGACCAATTCAGGGTCTTTACGTACAGTCGTCAGGGTATTTAAATCGAGGTGTTTCTTCGGATTTATCTTTATACGGTACACGTTCCATTTGTCATACTTCAATTGGAGGGCATCAGGCGAATTCCAGACCCGTTGCTGCAACCGACCTTCATGACCGGCGACCCTCTTGAGGATATCTCCCATGATCTTAACCTGATTCGTGTCCGGGCCCTCAAAGACCATTACCCCAAGATCGTTATATATGTAAGGCAGACACATTTGAACCTTGGCGGGTGGGGGTATCTCATTGATCTCGCCGCCATGTTTTATTGTCTTGTATGCCCGTGGTTGCAGCGCTGGTTTGAACTTCTCGAGGGTCGGCCATCTTACATATGCTGTGGAGTTATTTGGAACGTCAATGAGGGTGTAAAGAGTATCAGGATCTACTGCTAGTGGCTTGGTCTTTGGCCTATCTGCTGGTAGTCCTGGTCCAACGGGACCAGTTGGCCAGGGTCGATGTTCTCGCTCTGTTGTCTTCTTCTTTAGATCGTTCAGGGATCCGATCCAACGTACAAGGCTGGGCGGTTTAAAGAGTGCTCTGGAGGTTCTCAGCGCATTAACACTGCTTAGTAACATGGTAGCTGGGTTGCCGGACCAGAGCCGGGCTTTGAGGGGAGGCTTTTGGCTCGAGGAATCACAGTGGGTTGAACTGGAACTTTATATAGGATTTCATGATGGCGTAATGTGGATGTTGAATGTGAAATTTTTGAGGCTGAAGCTATCACGAGGCTGAAGTGGGGGTTCTACGCCACAGTCTGGGGTAGCCGCGGCAGCATCATACATCATCGGTATTCCACGGCTGTATGAGATCTTGAATTCTACACAAACACAGTTGATAATGAGTTTAAATCCGCAATTGAGGCGGCAAGTTATCGCCATATATAAAGGTTGGGTAGAGCTCCCGGTTGTTAATTGATTTATACACTGACCTTGTAATGAATGATAGAGCTGCTGTACCTGGGTAGAGAGTATCCCCTCGGTTTCGACTACTTTCGACCTCGTCTTCACAAGGCATTTATTTCCAAGGCTGGAGAACGTGATGAGGATAAGATCCGACAGGGAATTGCCCAGGCCGAGTATGTCAAGAAAGGTACGTGAGACTTTACTGGTGTTATGGCCTTGGCTAACCTATACCATAGAGATTGAAGCATTGTAAGTTCCGCCTTTTTAAACTTGTCAATCACGTCATGAAATTGGTCGTGAATATTCTTTGTACATGGTTCACTCTTCACGTTGCATTCTGCTAGTATTAGCATCTATCGTCGTACATCCACGAACAAGACATATACGAATCACATCCAAATTCACAGTCATGATCACTCCAGTCCATGCTAATAAGTTCATTTATCCCAAAAGCTACATTATCCTGAAATCCCAACCATTATCCGTCAACCTGCTTTTTTACTAACCATCTGGGTATAGGTACTATTTGAAAAGGTATCGCACATTGAGAAAACGATATGACGCCAATGTGTAAAAGGGGAAGAAGAGTATGTGTATGCAGAGAAGATGCCGGTGAAGAGGGTTATTTGGAACGTTGAGGTCCAGGGTGTATGTATCAAGAAAGCATTCCAGTCTTGGCATCTATCATGAGACATAGATGTTGAGCACGTGAGAAGATCATCTTTTCTTTTGCGGTACAATGACCATGGTGATATTCTCAGGACTTACTCCTTGCGCGGTCGCTTTCTCGATGACCACACTCCCAACTCCAAACATTCTCCCCAGCTTGTCCCGCTCTCACTCATCAAATCCGCCATCATCTTGGCTACCCACGCATCCCACTCGTCCTGGCTCTTGCCGCTCGCTTCTCTGATGATAGGTTCCAATGCCGACACCTGTTGCGCAACTGTCAAAAGCGCCGTCTTGCGGAGCGCAGATTGTCCTGGTGTCAAAGTTTTCTTCTCTACCTTTTGGTGCGGTGTTGACTTGGCCTTCATCTCCACGTACGACTTGCCGTCCTTGGTGACAACACCGCCGACGCCTTCGCGCTCCCATCGGACTTCGCTTAGGGGAATGGCTAGACGTTTTGACTTGATGTCCATAAGCACTTCCGCTTCTGCGTGGAGGAAAGCACTGATTAGGGAACATGGCACAGGTGACAGCTGTCGACCTTCGAGAGTTCTCGACAGCCAAGTGTTGTACTCAACCAAGAACGAGTTCAAGGGCGCTGAGAGTGGCGTTTTTGATGTCATGAGATAGGCACCTAGATCAAGTGCAGCTTCGTGCTCTTCTGCCTCTTGGGATCCAGGCACTGCACTAGGGACATGAGGTCGCAGCATTCGAAATGTTGGGTCACTGTCCCAGATCTCCATCACTCCTCCAGGTTTAAGCATGCGAAGATACTCCTCCACGAAAAGTTGGTAAACATGACTAGGAACCATCAAGCATGTGTCCTTGACCATGATCAAATCAAACTCTTCGTCGGCGAAAGGCCAAGGTTGATGTCGAAGGTCGTGCTGAACAAACCGCCATTTCATGTCCTTGTCAGGCTTGCAGAGCTCGGCAGGGCATCCAGGACTGCCAGGGGCCAGGGGCGCGATGTCAATACCTGTGAAATGGATACCATTGTGGCCTCGCTCCTTGTAGTAACGGTGGCACATCATACTCCAAAACGCCGTACCACATCCAACCTCCAACACGCGCTGCGGGGGGTTGTTTCGGATAAATGGTGTGTAGACGGGTGCGCCATATACCTGGATCATCAAGAGGGTTCGCAAGCTTTGGCGATGGAGCTCCGCAAGGTCGGTGGGAAGAGGGTACGCTGAAGTAGGGTCGTTATAGTAGGTGCGGCCATTTTTTACGATGAAGGGTTTTGTCGCGGGGTCGGAGTTGGAGTGGTCTGTCGAGGTCATGGTTTGTGTAGAGACAGTTGTGTTGCCGCTCGTAGAGGAAATAGAGTCGGTTCGAGGAAAGTCGAGGTTTACCTGCTTAGTCGTCCCTGACATGAGTTTGTTACCTGCATCCAACTGGGAGTACATGGTGACATTTTTCAAGTCAACAGACTTTGTTGTGGCAGTCGCTGCAGTTGATTGGCGGCGAGGATCGCGCTGTTGTTGAGTCTTGTCGAAGTACACAGGCCGATTGAAGACGATGGGCGAGTGTAAAGGCGATGCGCATGTGTTGGGATAGTGTTTATTCTGAGTCGAGGGAACGGTAGTCGTGACTGGTTTTGAAGATTGTAGGCGCGAGTCAGATGATAACACTTTTGAGTGCGAGTAATGAGAGTCGTCTTCTGCCAAGGCGGGGCCGTTTTTGGTATTGGGGCTGGTTGTGGAATGCACAAGTGACGAGTCGTGCGAGGAACGACTACCCTGACTCCCACTAGACGTCCTCGTATGTCGGAAAGGACGTCTTGCGCGGTTGGAGTTTGGGTTGATGTCGTGTGAATCCGAATTGGATCGTGGGGGAGTTTCAGGGCGCTGCCACTCCTTTTCAGTAGCTTTTGTTTTGCGAGCAAAGGTGGGTAAGGGGTTAGCAGGCGCATAGAAAAATCCGCTCCATTCCGACATTGTTGGCTATACTCTTTGGCGCAATCTTTCCGGTGGATAGCTTTGGTGAATGGGGACGGGTAAGGGGTGGTTCAACAGGGGTGAACTAGGTAAAATAATGTGTTCCAGTTGCACTGCCGCTAGTAGCAAACACACTGACTGACGAACCTCTCTACCCAACCCGTGATGGCAAGGTCAGCCAAACGGCACCTACAGCAAATCTCCTGGCCCCGGTCAGTAGCACCTTTGGCTCTTCTAGAACCCTTCTGTGACCCGCGGAACTGGGGTTACCAAGGCCCGCCGGTTGGCTAACGGATTGCGTCCCGGATGATGCAGGGGCAGTCAAGGAGCAGTAACAGAAGGACCTTGGTGCTTGGCCCTTTTGTTAACGACGCTTGTCTGATCAGAGGTGTCGCCTAAATCGAAAGGCAGGGTTCTTTCATCGGCAAGCGTTACGCTGAAGATACTAATTCGCGCAAAAATGTGATTGATGGGTGGAGTTTGAAACACGGATGCAAATATCGAGTGCCGAAACCGTTTGCAACCGTGAAATCAACAATGGAAGTTAGTTGTTGATCGTGCTTGGACCCTTGATAAGCTGTTCCTGTGCCTATGCTTGACTCTGCCCAAAGAGGGCCAACGTCATTATTTCTATGTCGTCGATAGCTTTATTTCCTGTAGCCCAGTGGATAAACCGTCTGTGCTGGCGCGGCCTTGGATTCGTTGGTGAAACCAATTTTTCGGTGATGGCGTTCTGTCCTGAGATGTGATGTGATAGACGTTTGTCCTTATCAAAAGGCGACGGGTAGCGCCGCGGGGACGCGAACAGTTGCCAGAGACGGTATAGTTGATAAACTCTCACCAAACAGTAATCCGGATAGTTGCGTCAAGATCGAGTACGAGTGGATTGATGTGTTTCGAGATCGAGGAAAGAGAGCAAATTGCATGTACTGTGTAGCACAGCAGTTTCAGGTCAGACAAACAAAGCATTGAGCAAACAAATAAACCGCAAATTTTTGCTGTATGCAATGGCGGCAGCGATGACTTACTATATACGGCCATCCCCATCCTTCATGCTTCACGCTTCACGCATGCTCGGGCCAAAAGGCAGCATTTCCCCAGTTCCCAACTATCTGGGGTGTGGAGCGGTGCGTTTCGGTTGGCCATCCCCCGCACATTAGAGCCTTTGCCTGATGTTTTATTGACGCTTATCGAATTAGCAGCTTCCTCTTCAGCCTGACCTTGGCGCTCCGAGGTTCTTGTGGTTGGTTAGACAGGGAATAGTGGCTCTATCTTGTGATTTTTGCAGGGCATAGCTCACCTAAGCTTTTTTCGATTCTTGTGCATTTGCCAGGTCTGGCGGTATCATCCATGTACCATGCCGGGAGGATTCAACTCCCAATTTCAACTTGCATCTGAATCTGACAGCGTAAACAGACTCTCCCATGTTTATGTCTCAGCGAATGTCAACCCACCAATAGCAAAGGTTGCTCGCATGGATGATAGCCGAGTTAACCACGGAGACCCAGGTTGTGATCTTCTCCCGCCGCGGGACGGATAGGTCCTAACGAGACATTTCTGATACAAGAGCGCTACCCAAAGATGAATATTATCCAGCGGTCCTATTCTCGGCCGAATGGCATAACATTGGATGCTCATGCTTGTTTGAGCATAAATGTTACTTTCGACTCAAGCCTTATGATACACAAGTCAAAATATAGTTGGTTGGCTTGAGGCCACAAGTATGTCCTCTGCCGTTGCTGGTGGTGCCATCCATCTTGACTTTGTCCGAGGCTGCACGCGGTCCGTGTTAGCGGACGGAACCATTGAGTCTGTGAGACGCCAAATAACAGGGCTGTCGTAGTGATGGCGTTTTTGCGAGATGAGACCGAGCAATGGCGTCACAAAATGGCTGAATGTCTGTTATCTTGGCTGCAACTGTGTTTGTGGATGCCCGCAGCTAATTGATACTGTTCCTGAGCACATGCTGTCATGCGGTTCAAGCACAAGCTGTTCATAAATATGCAGATGCATATGCTTGTATGAGTTGTGGTGATCCAATTGACAGCCCTACAAGGAGACTCAAATGCCACCACTAATTTGTACCGTGATCAATAGTTGAACTCAATTTGCTGTAGGTTTCGTTCCTCGATGAGTCCAATGTGCACATGATGCAAAAATACGATTGTTCGGAGATTTTTGTCAAGAAAAGTTGCAGAAGAACAGCGCAAAACATTATTCGCGAATGCGTCTTGTCTCACACTGGAACCAACATATGCAGCTATCGTCGACCTGATGCGGCCTGCACCTTGCAAGGCTGAATCATTCAAGATGAGTTCGTGCTACTGAAAAGAGGCTGCACGTGATTGTAGATTCTCTGACTCCTCGCACGAGCCATCAGAATGCGGAGCAGGTGCACGTGATTCAACGCCCGCTTCTGGGCTTCAATCCGTTCATCGCAGTATCACAGCCAGCATCACAGTCATATCCCATGCGCTCCCTTTGCCATCGACCACTTTTCTTCTGTTCAAGTATCAGTTGATTTTTTTCAGTGAATATCTACATTGTTGCGATCGCTCTTTACAGGTTAGTTAGCCCCACAGCAAGCTAGGAATGACACCGCAACGTGTCGCCAAAGCTTGGATCCCCCCCTCCCATGATAGATGCCCTTCTTTCAAAAGCTTTAACTAACCATTGTCTTCGCAGCATTTCTTGACTCACATACACTCTGCAATCCTGCTTTTACCGAAAAAACTTTGTCGCTTTGATCAAATCGATAGTGACTAAAAAGACTTTAACCTTTATCACTATCAAGCCGCAGACCTTCTGGAACTGTCGCGACGACGCCTTTCGATGAGCTATTGACCTACCGACGAATCGACATTCTCCATTCGAGCCGCAAGGTTTCCGACAATTCTTTCGGTGACCGCTGTAGGCTGATGCGTAAACGCGAGCTATCTTTGCTTTCTATCTTTTGGAACCTTGGGTGAAGTTACGAGCTCTTCGCCGCCAATCATCCCCCGCGGCTACACGAGCCCTATCGACCGAAGTCAAAAATACAGCGCTACTTCTCGACGGCCGATGAGCTGCTCAAGCGATTTGCTATATTCACTTCCTCCCTTCACGACTGCCGATCAGCGATATCTACCGCCGTGCTGCTCGCCGGCGCAACTTCCTAACCCACCACCCCTAAAACTATAACCATTATAATCACGTCGCAAATACCTACCGGAATGTATCCTCAACACTCCGGGCAGGGTCAACATACTCGGCTGAACGGTGCCGGGCGAGGCATTCCCACCGGCATGATATACGGCTATCAGCATACCCAGCATCAACATCCATCTCAAACACAACACCACCAAGGACTTCAACACGACCATGGGATATCCAACGCCAATGGCTTAGGCCATCATTCAACCTTCACCCCAGGCGTGCTTTCTAATTCGAGTCCCTTCAATCCGAACGCTCTTCAGAATGGCCATTCTACAGGAAATAGAGGCCAGGCACCTCCGAACGAGATGTGGCAGGAGCAACTGCGAATGCATAAGGACGCTGAACGAGCGCATTCTGCCATGACCGAACAACAACAACCGCACTACTATGCTAGGCTCAGAGCGTCGGAAAATAGAGGAATCGGTCCTCCACCATCAACCAGCCTGCGTGCCCAGCCGGACAACGAAAACGACGGTGTTGATAGGAGACGACCCTTGACTGTTGAGAAGGAGGCCACACGGCAGGACTGGCACAATCTGGATATGAGTGGGCAAGGATTGCGAAACTTGGCACCGGAGCTGTTCAAGTATAAGTTTCTGAATGAGCTCTTCATCGCCTCCAACAAGCTGACACGACTGCCGAACGCAATCGGAGAATTACGAGCATTGCGCCACCTCGACGCTTCCTTCAACCAAATTGTCGAGATTCCCCCTGAAATCGGAATGTGCACATATCTGAAGAATTTGCTACTTTTCAATAACAACATCCAAACACTACCGAACGAGCTTGGATCACTGCACCTTCTGGAGATGCTAGGTATCGAGGGTAACCCTTTGGACGCGGAAGTGAAACACAAAATCATGGAGGAGGGAACAAAGAGCCTGATACATACGTTGAAAGAAAATACTCCCAGTAGGTCGATTGCGCATCTTAACGCGATTTATGCTAACAGATACAGTGCCCATTCCTCCCGAACCCCGAAGGCCCATCGTTATACAAGAGGACGTATCACCGAGTCTGGAGAGGATCAAGGTTTTCTCATGGAACATTCTGTGCGACAAGTATGCGACACCTCAGACCTACGGTTATACGCCCACCCGCGCCCTCGACTGGGAGTATCGCAAAGGCTGTATCCTGGAAGAACTCCGAATCAGGGATGCAGATTTCCTTGCTCTCCAGGAGGTGTCAACAGATGCTTTCAAGGAGGATCTCAGCCCGGAACTGGCTCAAATGGACTACAAGGGTGTTCATTGGCCCAAGTCCCGAGCCAAGACCATGTCAGAGAAGGATGCGCAGTCTGTTGACGGTTGTGCCGTCTTTTATAAGCAGAGCAAGTTCATTCTTCTCGACAAGCAACTGATCGAGTTCGCCACAATTGCCATCAACCGACCCGACATGAAGAACCAGCACGACGTTTTCAACCGTGTGATGCCCAAGGACAACATTGCTGTTATTTGCTTCTTTGAATCCCGTCTCACCGGAGCTCGAATCATCCTGGTCAACGCCCATCTCACGTGGGACTCTGCCTTGGCCGATGTCAAGGTTATCCAAACAGGTATTCTAATGGAACACGTTACCAAGCTTGCAGAGAAATACGCAAGGTGGCCAGCTGTCAAGGACAAGAAGATGATCGTGCTACCGATGGGTGACGACGAAGTCCCCATACCCCAAGCTGAGCCAGGTCCTAGCCAGGAGTACCGCACCAATACCGAAATCCCTCTTTTAGTCTGTGGTGATTTTAACTCAACAGAAGACTCTTCAGTATATGAGCTGATGTCTATGGGACGTGTACCACCTGATCATCTAGAACTAAGCAGCTTCCAGTATGGTAGCTTTACACGAGACGGTATTGAACACCCCTTCAGTCTTCGAGACGCCTACGCCCACATCAAAAACACTGCCGACGAAATGCCATTTACCAACTACACGCCTGGATTTGCCGATGTAATCGATTACATCTGGTACTCTACGAACACACTGGAGGTAGTAGACCTTCTTGGACCCCCTGACCCCGAATACCTGAAGCGAATTCCCGCCTTCCCGTACTGGCACTTTCCTGCGGATCACATCCAGATTATGTCTGAATTCGTGATCAAGGGACGCAAGGATAAGAAGCACCTCCCTGACCGTGAACCGGATTTTGGTCCTGGATCACGCGGTTAATATCCGCGACAGGAGGGCTGGGACCCCTAATCCTCGCATGAGGGAAATACGTCGATACGTACATCTGGATGTAGTTATTTTGGTTTTGCGTCATGGAGTTTTGAGGATCTTGCAACGGCTCTTGGGGGCAAGGG